>LOND01005596.1:0-25874 GCA_014220965.1 Paragonimus kellicotti
TATAACACAGTAGGTTGAGTGCGTGATCAAAGTGAAATGGGAAAATTATGAGCTCAAGGCGTGAACTGGTAGCTCAACTGGTATAACACCTGTTGGGTAGGTACATGGAGTCTCTGTCACGATTTCGAGACCAGCTGGAGTCGAAGTAGTTTCAGCTGAGTCTCGTTTATATCATGAAATCTGCTACACTACTTAACAATTTCTACGTTGAGAAGATGCGTAGTCAGTACCAATATTGGGTTTTATTACGCTCACACCAACGCTGAATCGCCTAATGTTGGATTCTCACACGCATTGTTTACCATCTAGCCTCCCAGATGCAATTCTCAACTCACCCGTCCACATGACTTCTCTACTGTGGTTATCACCACATACACCGCAATATCAAACAGTCAAAGTGTGTATTTTCGACAAGCTTCCCACAGGTGCTTCCTTAGAGCTTAAACACCACTCATTCAATATCCGCCCAACTTATGGATTGACATAACAACTCGTCCTCCCTCCAGAAATTTGATGAAGTAGTAAACCCATCTCCATTCAGATATCTCACCAATGGCCGGATTATGGGCGGTATTTAAAACGACCCGGTAACCATTGCCAAACAACCACAACAACAGTGTGCTTGCTCCACTGTGAGTAAGCTGATGTTTACCCAGTGCACATGTGAAATTGCGAGGAGTTAAGAGTGAAACTCATTTTATTTTGTAGCTCACTTCCAAGCCGGCTGATCAGAGGTAATTGTCTACTTTTGCTTGTCTGCTCAAGTTGGGTACATGGCGCTCACCTTCACACAATGATAAAAAACCGCACAAGACATTTTGTGTTTTAAAACTTTGTTTTCACTTTCCATTCCAGGCAAAGATCCCGAACGCTTCAATGAAACAATGCTGCGCGTTCATTTTGAGCAATCTTTCGGAGGATAAACGTTTCCAACTCCAATAGCATTTTCATTAATATCAGTTGAAATGTTGGTACTTCAAAATTTCTGCCATTATTCAGCTTGCATATGGCACACACCATATTGCAGTTATTTACGCTTCGCAATTAAAATGATGCACATCACACAGTTAACTTGTTGAAATGACATTTGGATATGCAGAGGAGAAGTTTGTTAATAATTTTCCTCATTTAAATGGGGAATAACTCATTTCTAAAAACAGACGACGATGGTGGTGGTAATGTTATACCTGAGGACAGGAGACCAACTAGTTCCAGCATAATCGAAATTTTGTTGGACCCTCAACAACCGCAATTATTACTGAAGTCCCCTAGGTTTACTTGCCTTACTCTGGTGCAGAACTTGATAGTAGTGAGTCGTATGTGGACGACTAGTGAACGTTCTACAGCGTATTCACAACAGAGTTCGAAAAATCTAGGTTGATGGAGTCTTACCAATTCCAAAATTAGCAGCTACAAGCAGAAAGTAAACGGAATGAAGACGATGAAGGATACCAGGATGAAAACACCGCGAACACTTCCCAGAGAAAAGGGTCATTCAACTGGACCAAACTATAGGCTTTACTATGCTGTGGATACGTTGAAGGGGGATTCAGTTCATCTGTAGTTGACCAGACAGGTGAGGGCAGCGTCCATTGCACCAGTTGCTTTCAGTTAACAACTTTGGAGTCGTCCTTTCCAGTGTTTGACTGTGAGACCATTCGTCGTGGTTTGTTAGGTTGTCAACCTTAGTAACGCCTTGGAAGATTTTTGGTTTAAGTCACTTCGCAGTGACACAATTACTAACTTCAAGACTCCCACTTCCATAAGTTTGCGGTTTGAGATAGTTCGACCGTCGGAATGATGCTGTCTCTATGAAACATGGCACAGAGTGTGCTACATTCAATTCATAATTTGTTGATTTTATCCGTTCATTGGCTATAATAGGATTCGGTTGTCTCACAGACGGACTGTGAACGAGCAACAGAGTTTACTGCCTTCGTTTATCCATTAAGCTAGATTTCTCGTTGACAGACTTTCTGTTGCAGAGACATTGTCGTGTCTATACGACAATAGTGAGGGATAGTTGATTTTTAGTCGAAGATTGGTAAACTACTTCTGTAGTCGGTTATTTCCAGAATGTTAATTACCTACAAAATACTTAAGATTAATAACGTACTTTTCACAAGTTTGGTATATGTGGTCTGTCATCACAAGGCTGTTCGTGGTTTTATTTGGAAGTCAGGACGAAACTTTCACAGTTTTGTTTAGTCAGAAAGTTTTTTCTTTAACGAATCCAACCTTTGAGTTACTACACCATAGGACAGATGTTAGCCCCGAAACCATGTAGAGCTGGAGCGCAGCAGCACTAAATGCTGAAGTATCGATGAGTTTCATGTAAATTTTACGTACAGGATTGATAATATACGGTAAAACCTGATATGAACTCTTTGACAAACGGAATGAGAAATAGTTATAAAGGATTGGTGAACTATATCATGGTGAGTTTTTGGTAAAATGAGTAAATTTTTAAAACTTACCAGTAGGCAACGAATCTGATCATGTGCTACACGCACAGTTTCGGTTGTTTGTTCTTCTCTTATTTCACTCTATTACTTTCTTGTTTATTTTTTTTTTTTTTTGTTTTTTTTTGTTTTATTATTTGTTCACTTCGTTATATAGTTTGTTTTCGTGTTTTGTTTTTTTTTTTTTTTGTTTTTTGGTATTGTAGTTTTGCATGTTTGGGTGTGTGGAATAACAGCTAGGATCTTGGAATCGTCCATGTTCACTGTCCCGCTTTTTCTTTGGTGATGATTTTTGCTTGTTAGCCTGATTGACAGTTTTATTGTAAACGACAAAATCAGAAAGCAGAAAACGGCTGAGCTATTGGGAGCGAACCATTTACGGTGAATGTGGACTCCAGCTGTACATCTTCTGCACCCTCAAATATATCATAGTACCAAGCAGTAATATCGAACTCTATCACAGCTATTTTTGACTTGACTAATGCGAACTAAGTACAAAACTTATAGGGACTAATCTGAACAGTGAAAGTAGACTGCTCAAACTTACGATAAATGAAATATACAGGGAGTATACTTCTAAAAATGCAAGTGGCAAAATTACAATATATACAATTTTGGGGATTGCCTGTTCGCATAACATCCAGTCTAACTTACATATTCGGAAGGCGTTGAACATTAGAAGAAAGGCGTCACGCGTTGATCCAGTGTAGTGTTACCGAACTATAAAAAAGAGTTTACTGAGAGAAATGTACGTAAAACTTGCGAAGGCATAAGACGAATAAACGCTTTGTTGCTCACAAAAACGACAAACAGTAACCATTTGATTGACTATGAAGAATATTAAACGTTAAACGTGTAAAAGTGGTACACTTAAGTGTGATCATCAAAACTATCATTTCTCATGGTTACCCCAGTGACACAGTTAACCCGAGCGTTACTTTCAACAGTCAGCTATTAGGCGCCTAATTCATCTGTAACGCTGCGAGTGCAAGCCCTATTTGAAGCTCATTTTGAAGTATTTCATACCGAAAATCACGTATGGTTGATTCAAGCCTTCGCATTCAAAAAGGCCGTTCACCTGGCTCACTATGTAATTGGACAATAGACAGTAGATCCTCTCTTATTAAAATGCATCAGCGACGTATGTCTCCGGCCGGACCTCTGCCCTTTGCGTTGAGACTAGCGTGGTAACTACAACGCCATTAATCTCATAGCATGTGTGACTGAACAGTCAGATCCGAACATTCAACCACAAACGTGTGTGAACATTGCTGAGATTGTACTCCACCCCGAGTTGCGATCAAAGTTGTGCGATGTCCAATAAGAAGCAATCTAAGTCTCCGAACTTCAACCATCAAATTAAGTAAAGTCGTGTGATCTTTCTTATAATGCGTTTGGACTCTCTCATCTCAGTGCCCTAAGTCTGTTGTACAGCGATGTAGTTACTAAACCTCAACCTAGTATACAATAAACACAACCCGTCCTCAAATTGAAGTCATAATTTCCTCTTATTTGCTTACGCCTCGAAGAAAATAGGAGCGCTCATCTACCCGGGCACAATGTCGCATTGTACAGCATGTTAATATGTCCAGGTGCTACAACTTCAGGCGACAAATTCTCGAAGAAAAAATACATCCTGCTTGCCCGGCTCTTATTGCCTTTTATGAACTGAGTGCTCGTCAGGCTTCGAGTGACCTGCCTTTATTCCGAGGCCAACTTAAGACGGATTTTTGAAAAACACTGTTCGTAATTAATGACTTTTCGTCATTCACACGATGTGTACCGAATTTTACGCAGAAAATACTGTCCGCCTTGACATAAGAAATGACTAAGTTGCAGAATCATTGCTGAGAGGGTTCGTGCACAGTTCCAACCTTCAAATTATAACTCATTCCAGCAACTTGCCTACCAGCCAAATCAGCCATCCTAGGCCTTCATCTGAATTGAAAATCAATTGGGCCGAATATTCTGCTTGATCTTTGATCAATGAAAAAAATGTTGGAAAATCTCAAAAGAATCGGCTCTATTCTCATAAGAGACAAGATATTTTTCTGATGAAAAACTCTATTCATGTGGTGCACATTCCAACAAAACACAATCAGCTGTGTTCAGTTCTTATTTGCACCCTCTTTTTGATTATAAGCATTTTTTGGAATTTGGTTTGCTCATCTAATCCTCAGGGCACTTCTTGCAACCGAAATATGGTGTTCACGCAAAACCTGAGGTTCACAGCGATTTATTATAGTCTATAAAGTGTTCCAAAAACTGTGAATCAGGGAGAGAAAGTGAATGAGATACTGAAGTTTGTTCTCAACCTCCCGCGACCATCCGAACAGAAACTTGCCTTTCGAAGTGTTTTTGAACCCTGTTACTTAAAATCGCCTTTGGTTTTCGTGATTTTCATGTTGGATTCATCTACCGTCTAACACTCACTATCGTTTCAGGGGGATATTTTTTCAATGATTCAATAATCCAGCTCTACTGTGATGATAAACACGTCTGCGAGCTACAAATCAAGTAGTGCCTTCATAACCACTCCATTTTTCTATGTATTTCACTTTTAAAATGAAATTGGACGTTGTATATGCAAAATAACAATAATTTTCTCAACTCTTTTACCGGAATGCCCAGTTCCTTTTAATTCTATAAAATACAACTGCATAAGTATTCTACTGTTTCTTTAGGCAGCATACTTGTGAATAGTGACGTGACGTCTATGGAAATCATCAGGGGATTTTTAATGTGCAGTGAGTCGACAGAGTCAAAGGATTGAAACGTACCTACCAGACCAAATAGGGCTATTCGTGTTATGATTGGTTCAAATAGTTAAATCAGTCATCAGGATGGATTAGGACATGAAGAACTGTTCACGTCAATAAAGGTGCGTAAAGACATCTCACCTTCGTGGACTTTGGGGAGTCCGGACTGTCTTGGGAAAACCGTACCATCGGTCCGACCCTTTCGAAAGTGACTGCCTCGATCACGTCACTGTATTCCAACCGGCGAAACAGTCTGGATGGACTCTTCTTTATTGATTTTGTGTTATATTTCTCCGATCTAATCTTTTAGAACTCTGATTGAACAGACAAGATATAAAGTATCCTCTCAGCATAATCTGCTATATCTGATAGAACAACTCAAACTCCTTGATTCGGCTTCATTAGGATGATATTATAATTGCTTCGCAATTCTTTCATCACTTCTACGTTTTGATTCAATAAACGATTAAACAGTCACTCACAGTCTCCATGACTATTGCCACTGCTGATAAACAGTAGTGGATTTTGGTTTCCGTATGAATTAAACATCACTCACAATTGATCGCAGCTGTCGCATTCCCATAGACTATCCAGTCGGCCCCTTTCGAAAAGAAGCACTAGACTCGAGTTTCGCTCTCATTAGAGCTCGTCAGTAGTGCCACTGCCGGGACTAGAACTCCGGCCATGCTTTCATGAGGCAACCGTGTTTACCACTGCGCCATTGACCTCACATTAGGCACGACCGAATTATCATATGTGAACGCTCAACCACTTTCGCTTGTGAGTAATGATAAGCATTATAATAGTCGGAACTTGTCGATGTATATATATATATATATACATAGTTAAGCAACAACAGCAGCTGAGTACCATTCACGGGTTACAATCACTAAAATACAGCTGGGTGATCATAAACTCGGCTAACGCTGTTTTTGTTCCGGCTGTGTTTTTCTCATATTTAAGTCAGAGCGAACTGCTTCCCATCTGCCTATACATTAATGAGAATGCATCGTTCGTTCCCAAATCCTTCCGTTCTATGACCATTAGGATCATAGTTCAAGTGATTTTCGCAATAAGCTCTTCCCACTGTTGTAAGATATCCGCACCAAATTTAGTACGAATGAAGTCAAACAGTTTGGACGAGGAAAGTAGCGCTGTACATAGGTTGAGTGTATTTGCAATTAGCAATACTTGTTACAAAAGGCTGGAATCAGATGCACTAGGATATAATAGATTTTTGTATTTTGAGAAACTTTGATGTTTACTGCTTTTCCATTAGTAAGTAGATAAGGAAAGCCAGGGACTGTTCGTGTCTGCTCTCGGTTCAGAATCTCGTTGCCCTGAGAGAAGAAACCAGGATGGCGCAGAGTTATACAATACTACGACCATCCATATACAAGCTGTGGATGAGCGCCTGACATGTTGGGCGGAAACAGTCATCAGCCGCTTCAAGTGGTTGATCTATAATGAGAAGAAATAAAGATAACAATGAAGATCACTCCTCAACAGTGACTGTTAACATGGCCTGCTGAGCAACAAGTTACGGCGCTGCACACGGGAAGGCAATCATTCCTTGTTGAATCGTAAAACAAGAACGAAACAAATGGATATCGGAACAGGCATCCGTCATTTTAGTAGTTAGTTTACAAGCTCTTTGCAGTTCCACTAAACCTGGCAAGCATGAAACCTGTATAATTTGATGTTGTGTGCATTCAGACTGTCAAGTGTAATAACTTCAGCAAGATGGGCATTCTATGGTCTGTCCACATGCTCGGCAAATCTATAACCATTTAGTAAACAAAGCTGTCAGTTACGTTCAAACTCGTAACTGCGGTGGTCTGTGGAAGCTGAGGAGAAAAGGGTCGTGATAGATGAACCGTGAAGTTAGAAACCTTCATACAATAGATTGTAGTGGTCAAGACGAGTTACCGAATAGCCTAAGCAAATGCAAGTGTACCTCACTAGGCTATCGGTGACAACAAAATGAACAAATGAAACAGAATAGTTACGAGGTTCCCAGCAAGTTACAGTAATCAAAGGATTTGACTCACAGGAAGTGTTCAAGAAGATGACCACCACAATGTTCCAAATTACCAGTATCCGGAAGTGGGGATATTACGGAGTTACCGTGGACTGCTGAAACGCGGTCGGAGCTGCGACGATGTTCGTAATACGACGGAGCTAAAAAATTGGGTGAAAGATCCGTGTAGTATCGTCAAGCGACTGCGCAACAGAGAGAAGAGCAGACCAGTGTGCACAAAATTTTGTATTATATTGCAAGGTCACTTTTATCAATTTGAACAACATGCAAAGGTGATGCAAAAGTTGTACAAAAGTGAAGCATCGTTTGTAAACAAAAATAAAAATTTTACAGTACCCCACCACCAGATCATTTGTGGAAGATAAGTGCTCGATTTTTGTCTCGTAGGTGAGAATAAGGGGCATGAAAGCTTTCAGTGAAAACGGGCTGGTAAAGTAACATGCCTACCGGAACGCGTGGTTGGACGGAGTGGAGACGGATGAGGAAAGGGTGATGATGTATGAGTCTGTTCGGTAGACGGACGAAGAGAAGGTGCTCTTTTGTCATTACTGTCAATTGTGGGTGAAGAGTCGAATGTGTGGGGAGTGGAAGGGATGGATGTTTCAGGGTTCTGTTGTTTGGCAACATGAATAAGTTATTTGGGGGGAAATTCCTGATGCATGTCAACATAAGCAGGTTTGAGACGATCAATACTCATCGTAGCGTACTTTCCGGAACCTTAGGTGGCGAAAATTTTGTCTGTTTGTAGAGATCACTTCAAAAGGACCATCATAAGGTGGTCGAAGTGAGCGCCGAACTGCGTCACAACGAACGAAAACGTGAGTGCAAGTCATCAAATCTTTGTTGAGTTGTTGAGGCCAGGAATGGTGTCGGGTCGGAAAGGCACGGAGTGCTTCCATATGTGATTTGAGACGGCACGCGTAACTCGTCAGATCAATTGCAGCTTGTGTGTCTTGATTGAAAAGATCACCTGGAAGACGAAGTGTCGTTCCGTAGACTAATTCAGCCGTAGAACACTGTATATCTTCCTTGAGGACGGATCTGATGCTCAGCAAAATGAGGGGTAAGCGCTCTGTCCAACTCTGTGTCGACTGCGCCATGAGCGATGCTTTCAACTGTCGGTGAAAACGTTCGACGATCCCATTAGCAGCAGGATGGTATGCAGTCGTCCTGATGTGTTCGCAGCCCAACAGACGAGTCAAGTCGCGGAAAAGAGCTGACTGGAACTGCGAACCTCGGTCTGTAGTAACGAACAATGGAACGCCAAAATTGGCAATCCAATGCTCGAGAAACGTTTTGGCGACTGTCTCGGACGAAATATCACTAAGGGGAACGGCGACAGGCCATCGTGTAAATCTGTCGATGCACGTAAACAAGAATGTTTTGCCGTGTGATGGGGGTAATGGACCAACCAGGTCAACATGGACGTGAGAAAAACGTGCGTCTGGAGTGGGGAAATTTCCAGGGGAGGTGATGGTGTGGCGATGTACCTTGCTCCTCTGGCAATGAAGGCATGATTTAGTCCACCAGCGCACATCTTTGTTCATGTTGGCCAGACATAACGGGCAGCAATTAGTTTGAGTGTGGCGCGAATACCAGGGTGGGACAAAGAATGTAAATGGAGAAAAATGGGTCGGCGAAGAGAAATGGGTAGGATTGGACGTGGAGTGCCCATTGAAGTATCGCACACAATAGTGGACTCTGAAGAAGGCAAGGGAATACGGGAACACTGGAAAGGTGGGATGCAAATGGATGGAAAGTCGGGATCTGCCCTTTGAGTTTCAGCTATTTTCTCAAGACTTATGTCTTGCACGCTAGAAACCGCGTTAGCATGTAGTCTTGAGAACGCATCAGCAACCACATTGGAGTTTCCGTCGATGTGTCGGATATCCGTTGTGAATTGCGCTATAAAATCGAGATGTCGAATTTCACGAGGGGAATATTTGTCCTTGACTAGCGTTAAAGGTGTAGATTAAGGGCCCATGTTGGCAAATGACGAAAATGTTTAGTAAACAAATAGTTGGCAAACAGCTCATGACCAAAGGTGCTTTAATTGGCCTGCACACACGATAGCTTCTAGGGGTAGAATGGAACCGGTCGTAACTCACCACCGACATATTGCTGAAGCACTTCAACGACAGCGTGATTGGATGCATCATTTAGAAGGATCAGATGAGCAGCCGGCTCTGGATTAAAACCAGCGAGTGTCGCTGTTTCATTAAGTGCTTTCTTTCTGTCGCTGAACGTTTGAAACGCCTCAGGACTCAGAGTAACGTCGTTCCAAAATGCACGGAGCAAATCGGTTAATGGCTTCAGAAGCTGTGAGCAGTGGGGAATAAAGCGACGGTAATAGTTAACAATTCCGATGAAACGTTGAAGCTTTTTGATGGAATCCGGAATGGGATATTCTTGCAGCGCTTTCACTTTGGTGTCTAAGGGTTTGATGCCGCTTGCGTCTATAAAATGTCCAAGAAATTCAAGGGATGAGACGCCAAAAACGCACTTTGCTAAATTGATGGAAATCCCATATTCATTCAAGCGCTCCAGACAATACGAAGATGTCTTTCATGTTCTTCGGGGGAATGACTGGCAACCAAAACATCGTCAAGGTAAACGAAAGACAAAATCTAGACCACGTACAACTTGATCCATAAAACGCTGGAATGATTGGGCCATATTTTGAAGGCTGAAGGACATTCGAATGTTTTCTTCAGCGACGGGGATTTGGTAGTAAGCACGTACCAAGTCGATTTTAGAGAAAACGCGCTTAGAATGTAAGTCAAAGAAAAGTCATGGATATGGGGAATGGGATAACGGTCGGGTATGGTAGCATTGTTGAGCACTCGAAAATCACCACATGGTCTCCAATCGCCTGGTGTTTTCTTAGGGACTAAGTGCAAGGAAGGAAGACCATGCACTCTTGGATGGGCGGATAATACCAAGTTGGAGCATGTGGTCGAATTCCGCTTTAGCAATTTTCAGCTTTTCGGGAGGAAGACGTCTGGGGCGAGCGGTCACTGGTTGTCCTTTGGTCACAATGGTATGTGTCACGTCGTGTTTTGAAGAATGTGGGTAATACAACAAAGCTGTGAGCTGCGGATTTCGCTGAATCAGTTTTGGCAAGTTAAAATCTATAACCGTTTACTCAACATACCTATCAGTTACGTTCAAACTCGTGACCTCGGCGGTCTGTGTGAGTTGAGGAGAATAGAGTTCATAGTGGGTTGCACCGTGTAGTTTGGAAGCTTTGTACAATAGACTGTCGCCCCATTGAGACGCTTATAATTAAAATGGAGAAACTAAGAATTTCAGTACGCTGAAAATAAGTGTGAAGAGAAGTATCGCGTACTGAATTTGTGGCTGTTTATTGGATAGCATTGAATCGGGAAATGTCTTGTCGAAGATAATTTTAAGAAATATCGATGAGTTTCAATGTATTATATATGAGTACGTTCAAAGAGAAGAACGAAACATCGCACTTTCTACTCTGCCGCATAGCCTCAAGGATACATTCCAATCCACTGGATCTACAGAAAATCAAACTGTTGATAATAAAAGTGGCTATCGTTAGATATGTGCTCGTTGTTTACGAACGTGTCATTCAGATAGACGACTGATTTTACCCGAATGATGAGAAAGTTGGGTTACTGGATGGACATTTCGAAGAGTTCCTGTTATCGTGCACGCGGAATATCCAATTTCAGTTTGTTGGGAAAAGCCATCCGAAGGAATAGGGTCGCAATGGGCTCGCCGATAAGTTCACTGCTGGCTGATATTTTGTGATGACTGAAGCAGCAAAACTGGCAGGAATTATGAAAGAGTGCATACTGTACACACAGTATGCAGGTGACATTTTTTGCACCGTCGTTAAAAAAATCTGATACCGCCTACTTATTGTCACTAGCTAACTCAGCTCACAGGAAATTGAAGTTCACTATGGAAGTAGAACAGGGCCGAATATTTGCTCTCCTTGCGTTTACGCTACCGAAACGTCCATAACGATCTATTTTACGAGGTAAACTGGAAGCGCAAGTGGAATTGCCAGCAAACTCATTTCCACAGCTTCATTCCAATAAAGTAGAAACGGAACTCGATAGGCTGTTTAGCAAACTGAATCCACGAAATTTGTACTGACGACAGGTCAGGTAAATAGCTCAGCTTTTAGGTGGAACGTTTTGAACTAATGGATCTCCAAACAACTTCCAAGCTCGCAATATGCAACGAAAGGATACGCAAGACCAGGAATCATCTTCCGCGTGGAAGATCTTTCAAGTGAACTTGACATACAAAAATGGATTGTCGAGTGCACCGCTGACCGGAAGACTCGACACACACCTGGGGATAACGGTTCATGTTGCACACCTAAGACTATCGTTCACCTCCAAGCCAACTATACGTCTCCACTCAAATGACGTGATGCTCAGTTGTGCTACCTCATATGGTATTTGCTCATTATCTGGTTCCGGTGAAGCAGGTTACATCGGTCCCACAATAAAGCTTTTGCCGAAGAGAATGTGCGAATACCATCCTACCTGATTGATGATCGGATATCAACGAAGGATTTCCAGCACAACTTCGGTCCACCTAGCCTACTTGAGTCCTAGAATTAATGTGGATATTGCATTTAAGCCGCTCTATTACGTCACACGTCTCGCACCAGAGGTCTGAAGTATCGTATCCAGGCCGTTGCGAAGGCTATTGAAGCCCGGCTGAGAAATTCTAGTCTGTGCACGTATATGTCTATTATTAAAGCACAGAAGTTAACATAGCTTGCCGTTGTTGGAACAATCGACACGAAACCACATTGACCATGTCTGTAATACCTAAATGACTATCTTCACAGTTTATTAGGTCCCGTACTATCTTGACTTGACAATCATATTCACCGTGTTGTATTTAGTCTGAAGATTACACGTAGAAAACGAGCTTGTCCGCCGGATTTTGACTTCTGATTAAACCTTCTGATATATCTGGACAATTTTCAGGCCGTAGTTTATTGAGGACGAAAATGAACGAAAACGGAGACATCAGAAAGGAAAAGATGAATACCGCGTAAAAATCTGTCACATCTTCCAATCAGTTGAAGTTGCCATTCACAAACGTTAGATGCACTGGTAAGAGTTTCGAAGGTGATAAATAATTCCCACATAAATATTCAAAACACAGATGCAGATGGAATAAACCGGTTTATATTCCATTTATATATATATATATATATATATCCAGGTGGCAAAATGGGTCGGGGCTGGCGCAGTCGTTGATGGGCAAACAGCAGGCAGTGGCACTGGGGCCAATTGCGGGCAATGGAGACATTTGTGAACAATATTTTCAATACGATTTACGAATGACGAATTTTTTAAAACCATAGTTGTATATATGTTCACACATTCGGAGAGTCTCAACAGTCTCAAATTAATATTGTTATATGTCCGCATCAAATCTATTACAAATGAAGTCAAACAATTTGGGCGTCGTGCTTAACATGCCATTTATGAATGGATTCAGAACAACACAACGTTACAAACAAATTTTCATACTCAACGTTTCAACCATTTCTGAGTGACTTTCATCAGGAGCGTTGTAATCGGAACCACATCAATAATGTTTAGTGTGACTTCGAATAACAACACTGCTGAGGAAAGTCACTCGGAATAGTTGAAACGTTGGGTATTACTACTTGCGTGAAACCTTGTGTTCCTCTCAATCCATTTTTTAACCTCAACTATTGTTGTCAAACTACCGGCAAATATGTGGGAATTCTATTTATCTGATTTTGAAAGATAAATTCTGGAAAATGCACACATAGCCCGCTGTAAGTAGTTAAAGGTAGTTTCGGTATTCATTAGCGAACCACTGAAGTACAGTTGAAAACGCATTCCGAAAAATTGTGATGACAGAAGTGCGAAGAAAACATTGGTGAACGTCAGCAGTTGAAGTATAGCCATCGTACACAGATTACCACACACGCTACTGCAGACACAGGGAAAGTGTTCTGAAATAAACTTAAACAGTACGTTTCACGTCTTCCAGCAGGTTCACGATCATCGATGGGTATGGCATTAATTGACCGTAAAAGCATTGATTCTATCCTGACATGTGATAGCCAACATTAAAAGTAGGTTAGCGGGTATTTTCATAAATGACATGCCTTCTATAAAATTTAGAACATGGAGTACCAGCGGAATTAACTATGGAAAGTACTTCGTATGGATTACAACGGTGAATTAATTATCAGCTCATGTGCACGGAATGACACAATAACGTTTGGCTGAATGCATCTTCTACCACTGTCATAAATCCTGTTCACGAGGGAACATATTTACCTCCTCAATTCTTACCCTGACAAACAGCTCCAGATTTTGAGTGCCACTAAGAACTGTTTTTCGAACGCTACCTTCTTCGCGCACGCTGTCGGCATTCATGTGCAAAGTTCAACAGCGGAGACATCAGCGTAGTTCTCTTGACCGTGAATAGCATATTGACAAGAGTTGATAGTAGGTTGAGTTTGCTCAGATGAACACAACCAGGACAATGTTCATTGTTAAGAGATCCCATGCAGCATTTTATTGGACGATTCCTTTTAATTCAGCAAAGTTGAATGAGAAACGACAGCATGCGACGTAAAGTTCCAGAAACTACATTTCTTTTCAGCCATGCTAGTGATTTCGTTTACAAAAGTTAGGTAAAAAATGAAACGTTGTACCAATAACATGGTCATGGACATATAATTTAACGAGCTCATCCTCCCGCACATCGAGGTTATCCACTCTTTGTGCCAGTGATCGGAACAATGATGGCATGACGTGGGGTTGTTGTATAGGTGGTAGGTGATGAGCTGCGAACCACTTGCACTTACAACCTGCAGCTCACGGTTGACAGGGTGTACAATATCAACAAAATCTGTCAATTTAGGTGACATCTCTGGGCACCAAGACTTGCTTAAGAATGCAAATCAAAGTATCTTCGTCACCTTACTTGACACTTCAGGGTTAGGACACCCATAATAACAGCCCCACGTTGAAAAGTTCGGACTGGAAGAACGTTGAAACATCCGTTTCCGATGACGATAAACGGTTAAGATCTGAAGTTCCACGTATCATGAATTCAACGTCACTAAGTGCTTCCGGATGAGGGTGTGTTTGAAGTCACACATCTCGTTAAACATTTGAGGCAAAGCAAAAATGGTACACAACAATCTGCTCTTGAACCTTTACAAGCTTCGAACCTATGCGGGAAAATAAAACAGGTTTCATGAGTGTGCTTGAAATGGCATATCTCCGGGAATAATTCGGATACAGCAAAAGTAGAGCAGAACAATCTTGGAGAAACTTCATGAAAGTTATGAAACGCCAAGATCACTTGTCAGTTCGTACCGAATAAGTTGAATATAGAAACCTCAGAGCGTGAAAAAATCAGAATGTTAGTTAAATAATGCATAAAATACTCTGCCGACTCTCGGTGTATACAGCTGCTGTTGATGGTGCATTCTTTTCCTGTTAGGAGGAATGTTGTGTATCAGGATGCACTTAAATGGTTGATAGCATGTACAGACTTACGTACATAGAGAAGACCAACTTCAATTTGATGCATCAGTGCACCAATCAGGACATTTTATGACGTATGACGGCTTTTAAACATATATCACCAGTATAAAACATCCTTCCCCAGTTACGAATTTGAATAGAGAAATCAGAAGACCGGTTTTGCAAGATGGTAGTACCATTTCGTATGTTCTCGTCAGTTGCTACACATAACAGCGGTGAAAATCAAAAATATTTAAGCGAATTAAGTTCATATATCAATTCAATGCATACACTAGTCTGTCATTGGTCAAAACCATGGCAGACGGAGGTTCAAGGTCAACAGCTTTTGCACACAGAGGACTGGTTTGCTACGCATGACAAGCAGCGCCTCGAGTGACTTAAGAATGACAGGCTTGTGATGACGCATCAACACACGGAAAGCGTTTGTCGGGTCGACCACATGTCCGGTCTCCAGCAGGTGTCTGGCGATCGAAGAGGCCGGCTTGCGTTGTTTGGTGAGGTCGCGTCGGGTCACGCCACACATCAAGTCCTCGATATACTTGGGCACGTGTTCCTTCATTCTAAGGCGCAGGGATCGATCAGTTCTGCCAATGTAAACGTCACCGCAACTGCAGGTGAACTGGTAGATACAGTGTGAAGTGGACAGCTCTGGCATCCGCGTCTTAACGTGAGGAAGTGGGAGTGACTTGGTGCGACTGAGTAAACGCAGTGTCAAGCTATCAAACGTGCTCGGGACTCTAGCATGGCACATCTACAAAGATCATTGTCCTCTACCACACCGAGTGACACATTTCCCACCGACCCACATAAACTGGTTGTGAATCTCTCTTCGAGATCTCTTTCGCGCCCTCAATTGGAAGTACTTTCTGTTGGGCTTCAATTTAAATGCCCGCATAAGAGTATTGACCCTTCTCAAGTGCAAGCACAATTCGAAAACCTTATGTGATCAACTGGGAGAGCTGGCGCCCACATCTGAGGACAACCACAGTTGGTTTAAAGTTAAAATGGTGGACTTATCGTATCATTTTTTGAATGCTCCCATCCAACAAAAATGTTTACTCCGGAGTGAGCACTATCAAGCCCTAAAGGAATTAGCAAACTGGAAGGATGTAATTGTTTTAAAACCTGACAAAGGGTCCGGAGCTGTGGTGATGGACAAACAGCAATATGTGGAGAAAATGAATGTCATCCTTTCAGATAACACAAAGTTTCTACCGGATAGCCAACCGGACAACATAATGCTGGTGGAGAAACACATTTGCCGTGAGTTGCAGATTTTACTTTTACATGGGTACATAACCGAAAGACAGTACAAGTATATGAAACCTATCGGTAGTACGACTCCGCAATTATACGGTTTACCAAAGATTCACAAACCGCAAACGCCTTTGCGGCCAATCCTTGCGATGGCGGGTTCGCCTTATCACAAACTGGCCAAGTGGTTAGTGGATGTTTTACAACCAGTTCGCGCACTCGCTTCCAAATTTTGTCTGAAAGACACGTTTGAAATGTGTGAAATTTTAGATAATACTGACTTTGAAAGGAAAAGTTATGTTTCCCTTGATGTAAATTCGCTTTTCACAAATGTGCCATTAAGGAGACGGTCGACTTATCTGTGACTTTGCACTAGCTCATAACATAAAGCTTCATGTCCCAGCAAATATCTTGAAGCCTTTGATATTATTGTGTACTGAAAATATCAAATTCTTATTTTCAAAGCATGGGATTCAAACAAGTAGACGGAGTTGCGATGGGTAGCCCTCTAGGACCAATTTTGGCTGAATTGTTTATGTCTATGATTGAGCTCCGCCTTGCGAATACACTGCATGACATCCCGATTTATCGTCGATATGTTGATGACATAATAGTATTCGCGCAAGACAAAGAGACAATAGAAAAACTATTGGATTTATTGAACTCTTCGCACAGAAATCTAACGCTATCGTCTGAGTTCGAGAAGGAGGACACTCGCCTTTCTGGATATCAGCATCAAGCGACGAAAGGATGGTACAGTGTGTCGATCAGTATATCGTAAGTCCACCTGGGGAGGACAATATTTAAATTTCAACAGTTTCTCACCCATACAACACAAACGCTCGCTAGTTCGTTGTCTATTTCACAGAGCGCGAACTATATGTACGGATGATACACTAGATACAGAGTTGAAATTTATTCGTGAGACTCTGGTCTCCAACGGTTATCCACTGGGCTTTATTGACTTTCACAGCAAACCGAAAGTAATAAACCCACAAGAATCGTCTGTTTCGAAGAAACCAGTTTACATGCAGTTACCGTACAAAGGAGATAGTAATATGTCGTTTCTAACGCGACGACTGACACAGGTCATCCAACGGACGTACAATGCAGCTACACTGCGTTTACTCAGTCGCACCAAGTCACTCCCACTTCCTCACGTTAAGACGCGGATGCCAGAGCTGTCCACTTCACATTGTATCTACCAGTTCACCTGCAGTTGCGGTGACGTTTACATTGGCAGAACTGATCGATCCCTGCGCCTTAGAATGAAGGAACACGTGCCCAAGTATATCGAGGACTTGATGTGTGGCGTGACCCGACGCGACCTCACCAGACAACGCAAGCCAGCCCCTTCGATCGCCAGACACCTGCTGGAGACCGGACATGTGGTCGACCCGACAAACGCTTTCCGTGTGTTGATGCGTCACCACAAGCCTGTCATTCTTAAGTCACTCGAGGCGCTGCTTGTCATGCGTAGCAAACCAGTCCTCTGTGTGCAAAAGCTGTTGACCTTGAACCTCCGTCTGCCATGGTTTTGACCAATGACAGACTAGTGTATGCATTGAATTGATATATGAACTTAATTCGCTTAAATATTTTTGATTTTCACCGCTGTTATGTGTAGCAACTGACGAGAACATACGAAATGGTACTACCATCTTGCAAAACCGGTCTTCTGATTTCTCTATTCAAATATATCACCAGATCGAGTGGAAAAATTATTCACTTCTAAAAGTAATGGTTTCCAACATTCTATCCACTGCCAGCAATAACGCTCACGTTCCAGCCACTTGGCTGTGGACTGTGTTCTATATGATATATATATATATATGTAATACCATACAGACCATTTAACGTGAGGTGAATATATATATAGTGGAGAAAATAAACTACAATAATTATAGATGAAAAAAATCACGAGTGAAATAAAGGAATTGACTCTTCGAGAACGTCTAGTGTTTCCGGAGATTATTAGAAGTGTTCCTAGTATAGTTGATGCTGAACAGCAGTGGAGTTAAAATTCACTCCAATATTGGAATGTTTTGGCTGCTTGCCAATCACCGGCAGTGTAGGAAGAACTAACACGTGCATGTGACAGGGTTTATTCCGAAGCGTCCTGCTACTGTTTTTATCGAGCTAGTCGAAAGTGTACAGTGCGGTCTGATACGGTATTCACGCGCGATTAGCAAGGCAAAGTATAAAAAAGTTAAAACCTAGCAAATTACAGTCTCATGTTTTCCTTTGAAATCCTCCTTGCTAGCCCACATTAGGGAGTTACCGGGAGTGAATTACGGCAGTTTTGGAATTAAATACACTCTGCATTTCATAACCAACTGGGTACAATTCACTACGGATGACTTTATCTTCACATTAAGCCTACAGAAATGATGGTAGATGTGTTGATTGCTAACGAACCACTTTCTCATTACTGTTGTTTTATTGCACCACCGTTATGTACAGTTGCGTCCGAAAGGGTATCTGAATTGGTCAAATTCGAGATGTTGTTACTACTACGGCGAAACTAGCTCAGAGCTAGAGCGAAGTTGACTGCTGTATATGTAAATTACCGGAATCATCACAATTGACATTGCGTGCTTCCACAACTTCGTTCGATGGATTTATGACCGCTCGAACGTGTGAACATTCATACAACGTCTACAGAAATCAAAGACTTTCAAGAGCGGCTCGAAATATGGTGTTTCACTAGCAATTAGCTGGAGACAAACGAAAGTTGCTCACTCCCTCACCGTAATTGGTAAAGATGCATACAGCTTGATGGCGAGCTTATTATTCCCTAATTCACCCACTCTTCACTTACTGCGACTCCTTAAAGAAACCGCTGATCTCACAAGTTCAGCTGAACTAGCCAAATTCCATACACTTTTGACGAAAGAGAATCAGGGCACCAGACAGTTCGATCTCGAAATTCAAACTTAAGCAGACCGGTGTAATTTTGGTGACCAGTTGCAAATCCAACTTCGCGACCGGTTGATCACTAAAATAAATATATCGGACTTGCAACAAAACCCTTTATTACTTCTGAATTCCACTTCTCAGTCAACTAGAACAATATGTAAACAGCATCTGCATGCCCAAGAAGCCTTGGAAGATGAACCGATGGTCTTCTGCGACAATAACGTGTAAAAGTTGGAAGGTCAGCAATAGTGACCGTCTAAAAAGGTAAATATTTAAAGAACAGTTTACAATGATCAACCTACCCTTGGTTGATATCCTACTCAAAGACTTAAAAACTGCGAGTCATGTGGTAGTGAACATTCTGGATCAGCCCATTAATACCGAAGAGCTACATTTTGCAAATGCGGTAAATTTGGTCACATTTAGTCCGTTTATCATAGTTCAGTCAAACTGACACGATGGAAAATAGAGTTCCGATTTTCATTTAATTGCTCTTACCGCTAATTTTGCTGGTTTTTTACGGTCATTAGGTGACCTGGAGATTTTACTAACCTGCCTGCGGTGTGATTTGTAAAAGAGTTCAGGAACTCATAGTTGCATATTTTACCTAGGTTATTAAGGGAATTCGCGTGATGTATGCTGTCCGATTGTTTGTCCGCACGTCATGTTACTGTGTGGCGCAAACCTGAACTACACACACTTCCGCTTTACTCGCCCGTTGACGGTGGTCTCTAGTCTCCTCAGCTCATTAACGTGTCGGTGCCATCTATAGCGCTATGAGAAGCCACATGTATATTTCGTCAAATGAATATTCAGGTTATATTCTCAACGGTCTTTTTTATTTCCTATCTGGTGAATTCGAAATCCGGGAGTAGCGACTTAGTGCATTGTGCGCTAAATCGGTGAGCCCGCTCGAATAACTTTTTTCCCGCAGGTATGTCTTTTTTATAGCTGTGAGTTAGTTTAGCCACATAATTTCATACATTTTTAAATCGATTTATTGTCCATTGTTTTGACTATAATAGAGGCTCAAACTCATGTTTTGCCGGACACTTTAGTCAATACACCAGCGGTACCATTTTCACCCTTCCTAAAGAATAATCATAAATTGTGGTTTGTTCAGTTGTAAACCACATTATAGCCATGACAAATTACTTCACAGCCAACTCGTTTTCCACTACATAGTTGGAGCACTTCCATCTCCACGTCATTTATGGAGTGCACGATATTCTGGACTCACTGAACTCAGCGAAACCCTACGAGAAACTGAAATTAGATGTAATTGAGCGCGTTGGCCTGTTTGACTGCCAGTGTATCTCTCAGCTTCTGAATGTGAGTGAGCTCGGTGACCGTAAACCATCGCAGTTCGTTCGCCACCTGCAACGGTTAGTAGGCACGACACATGTAGAGGAGGCTCTACTTAAAGAAATGTGGCTCCAGTGTTTGTTTAAGATATGCAAAACATCCTTTGCGAAAACCCGCTGATAATATTGTGAGCTTAGGCCGACATTGCCGATCGGATTCTGGAAACATACGGCAACACTGTTTCCCAACTCGTCTCAAATAGACAAGGCGCGATTGCTATTTTAATTGGTCAACTAACCAACCTAACTAAGCATCTTCAGACTTTAACAACGCAGCATGTGAGGTCGCGCTCGATTACACTCACTCGACGACAAAATAGCCGCTCAGGGTTGCGCGCACCATCAGCCGTCATCGAACGCTAATCCCGATCATTGCTGGTATCACCAACAATTTGACAAGAACGCCCGACGATGCCGACAGCCTTGCACTTTTGGTCCAGTCAACAAACAGAGCAGCCGTAACCTCATGACCACAGACTGAGCTCGTCTGACCGGTCGTTTGTTATTTCTGAAAGATCACGCGTCGGGGACTCGCTATCTTATCAACACAGATGCTGAGGTCAGCGTGATCCCAACTGAGACTCATGACTTGAACAAATCGATCATCTCTAATGTTTTTGCGGCCAAAGGAAGCATTATCAAAGTGTTCAGTCAGCGATCCCGTACATTTAACTTAAGTTGCTGCAGGTCTTTCCGTCACATCTTCATGATCGCCGACGTCCAAATGATAATAATCGGCATCAATCTTCTCCAGCATTTCAACCTTCTGGTAGACTCCAGACGACGCCGTCTAGTCGACCAAACGACAAGCCCCGAAGTTGGCGAGATTTCGACGGACAAGAATACCCATCGGTTCCGTGCATCAAAGTTCTAGGAAATTAACCTCCTTCAATTTTCTAGTCGACAAATATCTGAAAGTTTTCGACATTTTTCATCACCGCCTGCAGTCTTCAAGAGCAAGCTGCTGTACGTCGTGTACTGAGTACTTGCTCCCATTGTAGACGCTGGCATTCCCGACCTGGTAGACAAATTATAGCTCCTATGCCAAAAGATCGTCTTCTTCCCAACCGTCCACTCTTCTCGGCTATCGGTGCGGAACACTTCGGCCCCTCAATGGTCAAACGCAGTCGTTGTACAGTGAAGAGTTATACATGCATTTTTACTGAATTGACGATGAGGGCAGTGCATATCGAATTTGTCCATACACTCGAGATGGACTTCCTTTTTATGTGCCTTCTCCCGGTTTGTATCGCGACGTGGATGTCCCATGCGTATCTACAGTGACAACGGAACCAACTTCCCAAGGAGCTGAGCAAGGGATCAGAGAATGCTTCAGATAATGAGAGCAGGGAAGAATTACTCGCACATTGGTAAAGCATGGGTGCGGCCGGATATTTTTGCTGATGAATATGAGCCAAAGAAATGGAATTTGGGAACGTCTCATACGTCCGTCCGTCGTATTTTTCTATCGCTAACCGGTGGCCAGATGGTGAACGACGAAACGCTGAGTACCTTGTTAACTGAAGTAGAGAAGATACAGAACGACAGACTAATAACGAAGTTTTCTGATGACGCACAAGAATTTTCTGCCCAGATTCCGAACCACCTACTGACGCTGAAGCTTAACTCATCAGAAAGTGTGCTCACTGCGACCGTCGCAAACTCGACACAAAGATGGGGACAAGCATAACATCTGACTGACGTTTTCCGGCCGCAACGGCTCAAGGAATCTTTTCCTGATTCGCGAAAGCGGCAAAATGAACAACGCAAGTTCTAGAGTTTGCTGCTGAGACCTGTGTGCTGGTGATCAACGAGTCAGTGCCAACAGGACAATGGAACATGGGGATAGTTGATCAGTCAACCGATGGAAAGGACGGAAAGATGAGAAGGATTTCCGTTAGAACGAACAATAGCAGCTAATGACGAGATGCTCGGCAGTTATGTCTGCTAGAAGGAACAGGTGGAAACTAAATCCCAGACTGGAGCGTCGACATCAAAAGCGGACCGTCTACTCCTATTCTAACGTTCGCTGATATATTCCTACCTTCCTTATTTATTATTTCACCTTAGGGTGGACTCTGAGAATACTGAGTCAGAATCAGTAAAACCTGTTTGGATTGCTACAAGTGAAACTGAGAGCGCGATAGCGATGCATCTGCCTGCAGCGTCGAACTACCGGACATCAACAACCAGCCCAGCGACGCAACCACTCCACTAAGTGATCTCAACTGACGATCTGCACAATGTCAATCCCAACTGTTCCTACATCTATACCCCATTGGTCAAACTATCGTACTGTAGGTCGTTCATACCTGACCCCGTAAACTGATCACATTAACTACTGGCCGAACATTTTCCATATTGTTACACGTAACACACTTTGCATTGATACTAAGAACACCTGCCTGAACTCTCCCTTTTTGGTTGTTCTGTATCGCCTCATCGGATTGTTCAAGCTACCGCATTATTGACTGATATTAGTCACGGTTAAATTCCGTGCTCAGGGTCCAAGTGGTTGTAAGCTGTATAATTTACTGACCATTACTTACTTCATCATCACTTATTTGTGTACAGAACCAGGTTTATCCGAGTAAGTCTTCAATAGTGGGTCTTGATCGGTCCATATCAAGAGGTTTGTAGCTGCTGCGATAGAATGCTTACAGCCGTGGACCCTCACTGATTCTGCACCGATTCTCAGTCCAGTATCAGTCTCTGTTCGTTGATTATTGATCGTGGCTCATCAGTCGTTGGTGTTAAATGTGTGAAACTTGGATATTATTGTCATTGCTTTCTGATGCAATCAACCCAAAAATGCACAACTTATTTGGTAGGGTTTCAAAGCTTCCAGTGGTTTGCGTACTGAATAAACCTGGTTCGAAGTTGAAGGCGCCTTCATTTTTAAGACGCGACAAATCTCTCCTTCTGGTTCACGTGAAACCGACGGAAAAAACAACTGATAAATGTGTGGAAAAAATATATTTACGTCTGTGCAATTTTTGACTTGGTCGCATCCGTTGTGACTACGCTCAAACGTGACGGTGAAACGCCTCGAATTTGCGGTGATTATCCGACTGACGCTCAACGAGTTCCTTCTGAAGGGAAGCTGTGTCACTGTTGAACTAGAAGACATTTCGCGTCGACTTCATGGTTGGGAACAATTTTTCAAAGCTTGACTTAAAATAGGCTTTCCTACAGAATTCCATATAATGAAGCTTCTGACGTACTAACGACCATTAATACCCCTTCAAACTGTGTAGTTATGATTTCTCGTCGCTTGGTCTGAATTTGTCAGTCGCCGTAGTTCAAGATGTTTTCAATGCCATGCCAAGTTGGGACAGGTTCAAATTAAACAGATGAGATTATTGTGCATGCGTCAACCCTGCCTAATCATGAGGAACGCGTGTACGCTTTACGTGAACGTTTATGCTCCACAAACGTTGCTTTTAATTATTACAAATGCACCTTTTTACGTCTAAGTTCTTGTGTTGGTGATTTTTAGTTGATTTGACAGGTTGCCATGTCGATCATTGCTTTTCACTTCCGCCCAGAGCAACTTGCAGTCACCTGGAGATTTCGCTGACTTATCTACGGTATTGTGTTGTAAAATACTTCAAAAAACTCACTGTAGTATATTGTGTCTAGGTTATTGAGAAAGTTCTCGTGATGTACGACGTGCAATGGTTTGTTTGCTTGCTGTACGACTGTGGCGCGAACCAGAGAATCACATACATCCGGTTTGCTCGTTTGTCGATGATCGGCCTCTAGCCTTCCAGGATGACTCTCAGGTCGGTGCCGCTCTATATGACCACTTGTATGCTTTCGTCTAATAAACATTCAGCCTCTGTTCTCAATAACCTTTTCACAATATATTACCTCTGGCTAGTTCGTACCTAGAACCTGCGGTATAGTGTGCAGTGCACACAAATCTACTCAGAAGATTTTTGATGAGTCTCGTTTTTAACGGGTCTTCTTCAATAATATTCTCCAGTTAACATTAATTTCGCTGAAGAAGCAAGGTTTTTATTTAAGTTAAGTTGAGTTTGTTTGAAAAAACGACTACGATGAAACAAACTCTCACATTTCTTTTAAATACTCCGTATTGCAATGCAGTATTACGCACTTACCCAAAGTCACCATACACAGTAGTCACTGACGTGTCATGAATTGTAACTCGTGGTTACCAGATTTTCTAGAAGATTTTTCCCAGGTGTTTTTATCGTCCATATTTTGTGTTTGATCCCTTTCAAAATATTGTCTGAAAGACACGTTTGAAATGTGTGAAATTTTAGATAATACTGACTTGAAAGGAAAAGTTATGTTCCCTTGATGTAAATTCGCTTTTCACAAATGTGCCATTAAGGGAGACGGTCGACTTTATCTGTGACTTTGCACTAGCTCATAACATAAAGCTTCATGTCCCAGCAAATATCTTGAAGCCTTTGATATTATTGTGTACTGAAAATATCAAATTTTATTTTCAAAGCATGGGATTCAAACAAGTAGACGGAGTTGCGATGGGTAGCCCTCTAGGACCAATTTTGGCTGAATTGTTTATGTCTATGATTGAGCTCCGCCTTGCGAATACACTGCATGACATCCCGATTTATCGTCGATATGTTGATGACATAATAGTATTCGCGCAAGACAAAGAGACAATAGAAAAACTATTGGATTTATTGAACTCTTCGCACAGAAATCTAACGTTATCGTCTGAGTTCGAGAAGGAGGACACGCTCGCCTTTCTGGATATCAGCATCAAGCGACGAAAGGATGGTACAGTGTGTCGATCAGTATATCGTAAGTCCACCTGGGGAGGACAATATTTAAATTTCAACAGTTTCTCACCCATACAACACAAACGCTCGCTAGTTCGTTGTCTATTTCACAGAGCGCGAACTATATGTACGGATGATACACTAGATACAGAGTTGAAATTTATTCGTGAGACTCTGGTCTCCAACGGTTATCCACTGGGCTTTATTGACTTTCACAGCAAACCGAAAGTAATAAACCCACAAGAATCGTCTGTTTCGAAGAAACCAGTTTACATGCAGTTACCGTACAAAGGAGATAGTAATATGTCGTTTCTAACGCGACGACTGACACAGGTCATCCAACGGACGTACAATGCAGCTACACTGCGTTTACTCAGTCGCACCAAGTCACTCCCACTTCCTCACGTTAAGACGCGGATGCCAGAGCTGTCCACTTCACACTGTATCTACCAGTTCACCTGCAGTTGCGGTGACGTTTACATTGGCAGAACTGATCGATCCCTGCGCCTTAGAATGAAGGAACACGTGCCCAAGTATATCGAGGACTTGATGTGTGGCGTGACCCGACGCGACCTCACCAAACAACGCAAGCCGGCCTCTTCGATCGCCAGACACCTGCTGGAGACCGGACATGTGGTCGACCCGACAAACGCTTTCCGTGTGTTGATGCGTCATCACAAGCCTGTCATTCTTAAGTCACTCGAGGCGCTGCTTGTCATGCGTAGCAAGCCAGTCACACCGTTTGAAACCTCAAAC
>LOND01005601.1:0-15192 GCA_014220965.1 Paragonimus kellicotti
CAGTTATTTGGACGTTTTCCTGATGTGGTAAACGTTGATGCCACGTACGGAACCAACCGGAACAAGTAGGTCCTATGTCAGTACGCGTTGTAGGTTGTGGCCTGAGACTGTATCACTTTCTGATCACCACCGGGATGGGTCATCGGCGACCCGTAATGTATGCTTATGTTCAGAGTGAAAAATACGCTTCCCTGCGTCGTTTGTTCGAAACATTCTGTGAGTTGATGGGGAGCCACATACCTGTCAGAACGTTCATGATGGACAAAAGGGTGGTCTGAATGCGAGCAGCACGAGTCGTCTTTGGATGCGACATAATGTTATGTTATTTCCATGTTCGAGATGCTAATGCGAGAGTTTGAGATGCAGTGCACCTACGGTTGTGATCGCCGTGAGGTGGTTAGCGTGACGTGTACGTGAAAAATATACTGTCTCGGCTAACAACGTTCGCCAGTCAACTTCTGCTGAAACATCTCTGTGGGCGCCTTCCTCTACTGCACTATAAACGACTAGACGAGTTCAAGATAATTGTTCTAGGCCGTTTCCCAATCCATCGACGGTGGCTTGCAGAATACAATTTGCCTAAAAGCAGCATGTTTCCGTCGAGAGGTAACCGTCGCCGTTAATAATCCATTTCAACCGGATTACAAAATGCTGCACCACGGGCTGGCCAAGCTGCAGGATGTTAGTCCCAGAACAGGAAGTCGCATTTTCAAGGCTACCATAGCTTTCATGCACCAATCCATTGAGAAAGCTAAGGCGGCCTTACCACAGACGGACTTCCCTCTTGTTCCGTCCTGCAGTGCGAAACAGCCAAGATGGGAGAAAAAGGTTCACATGGGGGTGCCTTGTGGATATTGTGGTGATCCCGTGAACGTGAATGGTTATCGATGCGATAGCGACCAGCTCATTTTCCATTCAGAATGTATGACTGACGCTGGTATATCGCACTGCCCCTTCTGCACTGAGCAGCTGCAACCCCCTCACCAGGTACGTTATTATTTCATTAACTATGCGGTTTTAGTTGCATCCACGTCGAAAGCTGTATTGCCTACGACGATAAAACCTAAAAAGGGACCCCGTCCAGCGCCGGTGATTATTGATGACCCGGTTACGTCTGACGAGGAGTTTCGTGTTGTTCTTCCACGAAAGCGAATCCAAGTAAAAATGTTGCCAGACGATGCCACGGACGTCTCTATCCACGGTAAGTAATGCCAAACCTCTGAAGTTACCTAATGCTTACTTTAGACATGCACACACAAGATGAAGAATTCTACTGAGGCACACGGGAAAGCAAAGGAGCTGCGGAAAACAAGCTGTAATATCAGAGATAATGGTGTACAATTTAATAAATGCATTCGAAAACTTCCACTTTATTTTCAGTGCGTCCAACCATAGGTCGTGGCGTTGTGACTATAGGGTGCACGTAGGCTGACTGTCGAGCATAGACGTCAGTGCGTCCAACCATAGGTCGTGGCGTTGTGACTATAGGGTGCACGTAGGCTGACTGTCGAGCATAGACGTCAGTGCGTCCAACCATAGGTCTCTCTGTAAAGCATACGTGGTTCCGCGTACTAGGGAGTTCATCCAACTCCGTCAGTTTACCAAATTAATTATTACCATATCTTCAAATCTGCTCATGCTCGATTACACAGACTAAGGCTCACTTCATATCTGGAAATCGCCCCTTGCAGTTGTATCTACTGGCCCACGATTTTGTTAGATATCTGTTGTTCCCAGTTTCCAAGTGGTGATGATTATACAACCTCACATTGAAGTCAGCTGTCAGCAACTATTTCATGGATTATTGAATGCACAAGTTGAAGAAAAATGATTCACAACTCATACTACGCACGTTCATCATTTAATCGTTGCTAAAATCCTTTTATCAACCAAATCATATGTCAGCTATCTCGTCAACATATTTCGTTATCAAAATATCGCGATTCCCTAACGTCCTTAAAAAACATGTTAACACATTAAAACGAAAATCGTTTCCTACAACAAAGTGGGCATATTTTAGGCCTTCTATAATATTCCGTCCATTGTCATTCGGAATATGGTTACAACCTCACATATTACCGGTCTATCTACGTGAGCATTCGCTCCCTGAGGATAGTTTTCAGCACAACCAGTAATACAGTGGCGTGAACAGTCCAATGCGGGGGTACAAAATAAACAAAAAGGCGAGTTCAAGTGAGAGTTCGTAGTGTCTACGCAGAGTGGGTTACATGTAATAATGTAAGAAATGTTCGTCCAGTATTTAATGTAATCAATACATGGGGTATATAGGTAGGACCTACAGTACGACAGTTTGACCAATGGGTTATAGGTATGGGAGCAGTTAGGATTGGCATTGTGCACACCACCGGCCGTGGACGGGTGGCCGGGAGGTAGCATCGACGCGCGGGGCGTGGAGGTTCGGTGGTTTGGGTCTCCAGTCACGCTTTTGCCATCGAACTCTCCATTTCAGTTGTAGTAATCCGAACACAACTCCCATTGATTCTGGCCGGAATCAACAATGACTTCATTCTTGAAGCCGGCACGACACTGCAATTGCCCAGTTAATTACACTGCGCCACCACAGGCGCTGGTGGCGGAATGGGATGTCAGCTGGACTGGCGGGCGGCCGATTGATTTCCACAGTCGATTGGAATGATTGTGATATCGGACGCAGTGTCAAGCTGGAGACGAGCTGGGTGCCCGTTGATCAGTACGGACACGAACTTCCTGCGTGAGGCGACGTCGACTTTGAAGGAAGCAAGTAAGCTGCTGGACCTGGCGATTGGTTTGGATCGAGGTGGGCGTGGCCGCTTGTTGGTTGCGCGTTGACTGCCCGACGTGCGTGACTGACAGTAGCCGTCCTTGTGGCCCACCTTTTTGCAACGTTGACAGCGGTGTTGCTTGAAGGGGCAGTAACGCGTGTAGTGCCATGCGCCGCAATGCCAACAAGGAGGTGGCGGCTTCTTGGAGGCAGGGTTTACTGGGCGGTTCGTTGGGGAGGGTTGTTGCTGTTGCCTTGGACATGCGACTGTGTTGACAGAAGTTGAGGACTGAGCAGGATTCTGGACCAAGGCAGAGTCATGTTTCAGATTGAGCAGTCGATGGCCTTCAGTAGTGAGGTCCTGAAGGGTAACTGACTCGTCTTGTTGGATCCGATTGAGCAGGCGTGTACGGAGGTCAGCATCAAAAGACCGCAGGTAAAAATGAAGGAGGATAGCTTGAACCGCTCGCATTCACGGTTCACGATGCCAGCATAGGTGACAAGGTCGTCAGAGTCTCGCTTGGTCAGCTTGAGGCAGTGGTACCGCAAGTTGAATAGGGAAGACTGGTCACCGAATATCTGCGACAGGATATTGACCGTCTCGTTGAAACTGACGTCACGTGGGTTCTTGGGCAAGATGAAGTTGGTGTACCGCTCGTGTTCCGCAGGGCCAAGTTTGCGGAGGAGAAGCCGGACCTTCCACGAATCATCTTGACTGGCAAATTCGATACGAAACAGGTCATCGTACCGACGGAACCAAGAGTCGAATGTCACGTTCGCATGCGGGTCGTAAACGAACTCGGAGATACCGGTTGCCAAACTGTCAACGGATTGCGTACCACCAGGTTGTGCGGGTTGGCCCAGACTCGCATTGGACAATCGTTGGGCAAGCATCTCCATGAGCTTCATCTGTTGCTGCAACAGCAGCTTAACGTCAGCACCGTCTAACGCCATTGATTGTGAAATGGTACCCGTCGCCAACTGTCACGACCAACCTGACAGAAAAAGATAAGAATGGACACAAAGGCAGCGAGCAGTATCTCTGTTACTGAGGAATGCAAAGATATTGCAAAACCGCACGAACTTCCGAGAGCGAATATCGGAACCCGACTCCCGCAGACTTAGAACTCCCCAACAAGTAAGAAAAAAGACGGCCTTCAAACGAGCTTTATTTGCTGCTCAGCCCGAAGGCAAAATAGTGGTTTACAGCAACTGTATTTATAGGTTTTGAGCGGCCTTGGGCCTAGGCCACCCAACGGACCAATCAGAGGCGAGCGTGAATTCTCGGATGTTCGAGAATTCTGGCGGGCATTCAAATTCCCCAAAATGGAAAATCCATTTTTCTCGGCAAATAAGGCGAATTTTTGGGAAAAAGTGCCTTTTCCCAACGAAGAGAGAGTGCGGCACAAACAATTCATGCGCTTTCTCAATTGCTCCTCCAACTTCACGGTATTTCTTGTGCACGAAATCATAATCAAGAAGAAGTAAACCCTAGTAGCTTCTCAGACCGTTAAAATCAGCCTGGTTAAAATTTCGAACTGTGGACTTTTTTACTGGTTGTTGTAACCAGTAACAGATAAGATCAAAGGTGAGCAGAGAGTGGTCACTGTGACCAAGTGGTGGTTTGATGATCACTCTGTCTACCAGGTGGCTCTCATTAGTGATGACTAGGTCGAGCAGAGAGGAATCTGACCAGAACGATGTCCGTGCCGGGCGCTGACATGCTGTGTCCAAGCTCTCCGTCGTATCAACGTCAATAAGGAAGTCGAGAATCCGCTTTCACATACCTGGTGAGAAACTGTTGCCCAGTTTATCTTGGGTGCATTAAAGTCACCCATAATAAGCAGATGAGTGTAGTGTTGTAGCCCTAGGAAGTTGTCTAGGTTTACAAGAAGAGTGTCGTCGTCGGAGACGTCGGATGAGGGAGAACGATAAATAACCCCACTAGGAGTGAGTCTTGGCCACGCAATGCCAGTCGAAGCCACAGAGCGTCACATTTATCAGAGGAATGAAATCCACCGATAACCGTGGGTGTTGGGAGATACTGGTGAAAGGAAAATCGCAGAACCCCCATTCTCCCTAGGGCGAAGTCAGCTCGGTAAACTGGATACCAGGAATCATATTTCACCGTCTTTGAGACCACAGGCGCGACGTCACCGCTTGTGCGTGCGTCAGCCACCTCATAGGAAGCTTGACAAGCAGTTTTCGTGTCACAATTTGCGACCTCTGCGCCTCTGTTAAATTCCACTTTTGGGAGGGTGTTTGGGAGTTTTCACCCACGGAAATTTGACTTTTTCGTCTGCTGGATGCGGGGTTTGAAAGGGAACAACGTTTTGGGACTGCTGACGGAAATACCTAGTGGGGCGGGCCAAAGAAATGTCTTCTGCATCACAGGCGGCGGCTCCAACAGGCTCCCATCGTTCCGAATTTTTGAAAGAAAGGATTTTCTGCGGGGCCGTTTGGTGAGTTTTGAAGCAGGTACGCGGAAAACGGTTTTTGTGCGGTTTCCGTGCCCTTGACACTTCTGCTGCTGGTCGGTTTCGTTGGGTTGTTGGCGATTACAGGAGCGGCCTCCCCACCCACTACAGGTACAGGTGTCTAAGTGGGTAATTCTCCAGCAGAAACTACGACCTTAGTCACAAGTTGTATCAGTTTCACCCACTGATATACGGGTACAAAGTTGGAGACCCAGTCACCTGATTCCAGTCAGTTTATCGCCATCAATTTTCAACGGGTTCCCATTGATCTGAAAGGCAGTCATGGAAAGCAGTGTGTGTCGCAGTTGCTAGGGGACATGGCGAGCATCAAGAAAACAGCAGGGCTATGAAACTAACAAGGTTTTAATTAGATGGGATCTCAACGGCGTTTAAAAGTCCTATGAGTTCGGCTTCCTTTTCCATAAGTATTTTTGCTTTTTCCGTCGATCGGCCAGTCAGGTGGAATCGCAGAGGAAAAGGGGCGTATCCTTAGCGAAAGCGCTTCTCACCACATATTTTTCCACAGCCAATCACACGCAGATGGTGCACGGATCAATAGCAGTTCAATGCAACTCACGTTGAAATACGTTTCTCTCACCGGTATTTCCCCCAGTTAGTTATCAGCTGTATTCCCTGACACATTTTGTATTCCTCCACTTACTCTGCAGCCCTAAAACCTAACGAATCGTTTCACCAGGGTCTTTCCGGGAAAACCGTCGGATGCAAGACAGTGCTAACATTATGAAGGAATGACATTTATCAAAATGTGGTACGTTAGCGCGCATACCGGATGGAAACAGTCCGCTAATCCAGGTCCAAAATCAATGTCTTTTCTGGAAAGATAAGAATGCCGCCACGAAGCCGCAGGCATACCCGACTGACGTCCACACTCTGCTGTGCGCACGCAGGTTGCGTAGGCCCTACGTCCCATGGTCACAGTAACCACCATTTACAATGGTAATTGAGCATATTGACGAGGGGTTGCGTATTCCGTCCTGTCATGTACCTGCCTTAGTTGCCTAGCAAAGCAAGGTTATACGGCTTATTGTATTTGTCCCAACGGAGCTGCAAGATGAAAGTGAATATTTTTCGGGGAGTTCTTGCTTCCTGCTTTTTCATTACTCTAATCACTGTCATCGTCCGGAAGTCGTAGTTGTTTACTATTAACATGTCAACTGACTTGAATGGTCAACTTACATCGGACACATTTAGCGAAAAAATCATGCTCGATTTAATCCCGAAGGGAAACGCGTAGCAAACAAGCTTGTTTCCGATGCTTCCAAGCAGTAAAAACAAGTTCGTTTGCTGCACGGTTCCTTACAGGACTCATGTTTATTGTATGATAGCTGGAAGGCAATTTACCGGATATGTACCGCACCTCCATTTCTCTATCATGTTTGGAGTCTGCTGTAATGAAATGTCGCTACGTTCAGTATAAATTAATCTCACTTACTTGTGTTAAACAGTATGACAACTAGTAACTGCGGACCGTCTGTGTTTGGCTGCAGGCTTTAATAACCAAGTATTCCTTGGAGGTCTTAGAATAACAGTTGTTTCCGCGCAGCGTCCAGCCAACTGCTGAAGGAGACGGCAACATGTTTGCTGTCGTCGGCTTCAGTTTTCACAACGCAACAACACTTTCTCCTGTCGACATCAGAAAATTGAAAGCTTTTCGTCAGTTGTAGATAACATTGTACACGTCGAAAGAAGAAGGTTCTTGAACAGGTTTTAGTAGCCTATGTTTACTAACGTTTTATCAAATGTGTGTAAAAGTGGAACAGCCAGTGAACCAGATGAAGTTGTGTATCACTTTCTCTGTCACATGTGTGTTGAAAAAGTAGTGGCTAAAAAAACGTATGCAGAAATTTCCATATTCAAGTAAAGATTCGCAGAAAGCAGGGCGAGCAGGGGCATAAATCCCGAAGGCTAAGTCCAAAAAGTTGGAGGAGGTTGTTGTGAGGTATGTTGCCCTTCGACACCCACAGAGCAAACTGCCTAGACTCACAAGCCTTCCAACTTTCGAACTCTGACCATCCACGACACACTGTTGGAGAGTTGGCTTTGATAGGCGGGAGCGCGCGGTCATGCGTAACTTGGGGTTTTCAACTGTGTCCATCTCGAAAAGCACGTCTTTCTTTTAAGGGGTTCCAGCCACAACGACACCAAATATTTTGTCGCACCAAGACACACTATATGCATGTAATCACAAGGAAAATGCTGTTTCTGGTCCAACGACAGAGCTTCGAATGAAGATTTTCCGTGCTTCCTGGCACGCGGAAGTATTCCTCCGTGCGATTGGAACAGTTTAGCAGGAGAATCTTACTTCCTGGTTAGTGGAGAAACCCTTCTGAGTGCAGCAGTCACAGTTGGCATATCAGGTGTGCTCTCGCTTCCACCTTACAAAAGCTTTAGCTGGTGAGTTGTAAATAACGCTGCTGATATTCAGCTTCTTTTTGAGCCCCAAATTAACCATAGCAACGCCACGTGATATCAGATTAAAGAGCTCAGTGGCCAAATCGGACAAATATTAGTTCACATTCCAAAGTTATATGCGACCGGCAAAAGCGCCAAACATGAAAGTAGTGGTTGTCACGAGGCTAACTATTCTACAAAGTACAACCTGTGACTGCAGGTTCGACGAGTTGGAAGATCTAACATTGGCATTGCACAACTTAACGGCTACTTCATAAACATCCTTCACTGATGCTTTATGTGGCTTAGGTAACAGGGCATTCAGCAAACCGAATGTTAATACATCTTATCAGGTATCAGTTTTGAGGGGCAGTCATTGGTTGTGTACAACGAGCACCCAACACGGGTACAGACCTCGCAAAAGGATTGACTGCTAACGACAATGCTGTAACTGCTCCTGGAAATCCCATGCTCTGATGTCATTTTTTCAAACATTCCAAGACGTTGGGCACTGTTCAACATTCGCCTGAGTCACATACGACTGGTGAAATGCTATTATCTATGTTATTGTGAACGACCTCATGTAAAGAAGAAATAACACACGGAAAAACCATACATTTACTCTACACTGTCCTAAAGATACCACGTTCAAACTGGACAACGGGTTCTACAGCTACCACGCATCGCCGTTTCTAGTGAATTGAAAGTAATCTTTGATAGTAGGTTGATTGAATTCTCACAGGTTCGTCGACACTGACACAATCTCGACTTTCTAAACGAACAACGGGACAGAAAACGTGAACGACAGTTGAAAACATCACCATACAAGGTCACAAATGTAAGAACACAACGTCACACTCTTTAGATGTGACATATATTTACGAAACGTATCCAACTCGCACTAACGTTGTTCGTTAATACATTAAAAAGCAGCATCGGATGCATTTTCAAGGATACAGTGCACTACACATTTATATATGTTGGAATGCAGGTTTAGAGCCACTAACTTCATCCCACTTGGCAATCCACACACTTCCATTAGGCCCTGGGAGGTAACGACTGGCTTCTGTATTTTAGAAACACATGAGACGTCGGAATTTCATGAGGGAAGAGCGTTGGTAATCCAAAATTTGGACTGCAGAAAAATGGACGAAATATTCGCCATACGATAAACAAACAAATCAGATAAAAGATAAGTCACATAAATCATGTTCCTGAAAAGGGGAGAGGATAAATTGCCAAACGGCGGTAGCCTGTTGCGGAAGAACTCAGTCCCTTGAAAATACGTTTCATTTGCCTTTGGAAAGGCCTATCTCATTCTGTTCAAAGTGACCTTCATAGTCGGCACGGTCATGTGTCACTCCGCCTACACACTTCGCCCTTCACGAGCTTTTTAAGCCTTGTACCAATTTTTTCATCCCGCCTACACACTCGTACCTTTAGTTGGGACATCACTGTACTGTCTGGATCTTTGTCTGGTCCACTTCTGTCCTTGTTTTCTGATTGGTCACAAACCCTTTAAATATGATCTAGTTTGTGACCGTGTTGTCTTCGGATTGAGTGACATAAAAAGAGCTCTGTCCGGAGGCCAGTCTTTTCTCTGTGTTCATGCGTTAGCATCGGGTGGTTGGGTTGGCCGGGAAGATACGAATTAGTCGTGCTTACTTCGTAGTCAGTTGTTCATTACCGTTGAACGTCGTTCCGTTATCTACCGTTTCACTAACCGTTATTCTGTTGTCTGTTTACGCGCTCGTAGGCCGTAGATCTAGTCACAACGTAGACACTGGCCTATGTGAGCAAACAACTGTTTATATGTGATATAACTTAGTTCACCCTAACGTACTCGTTGGCTCTTGACATCAACCTCTGGGATGATGGTCTACTAATTCCAAGCAGCCGACGTACTCTGGTCTGTACACATCGCAACGCCACGTAGTCGTGTCACCACGGTCTGTGGTATCTACGGCTCCGCGCGCATCAGCTCGCGGCAACGCGACTGTTTGTTGTTGTTCGTCGGGAAGTCCGGCCAACCACACTGCTGATATGGATGCGTTAGTCTTAATCGCGGCCGAGGCAGATTGTCCTGCTAGTTTGCACATGCATGGTAGGGCCTCCGTTTGTGAACCGCCAGATTAAATGTAACTGACTACAATCACCAAAACAATGGTTGCTTCAATATAAGTGGAAGCCTAAAGTGTCGGACTGGGACTTACAGATAAACGGGGAAAAAAAACAAATTGCATTTCCTTCCCTCAATCTTCATCAAACCATATATGTGCGTATACATATATGGATGACAGAGCCATTGTACACAACAGAAACGACCTTTCATAGGATAGGTACCGCGGAATTAATCAGTATCTACGGCTATACGCAGTCTACTGAGATAGCTGAGAACCTCTTGATTCCAGCAGACTAAGAGAGTAGTGCAGGTTTACTCGGATAAAATTGGTTCATTGCATATGTATGCGATGGTTAGCAAATTATACAAACTACAACCAAATGAACGCTGAACACGGGATCTAACCGTCATCAGTTATCGGTGAATAATGCGGTAACGTTAATAATTCAACGAGATGGTGCGGAATAGACAAAACAGGAGGGTACAATCGTCAGCTCCTAGCGTCAATTCAGAATGCATAGTGTAACAATGTAAGAAAAATTCGCTCATCCTAGATATCCTGAGAAATGGTGGTCGAGTGCGTATGATTCTTGATTAACCTAATTCAACTAGCACCGGCCCTAGCCTAAACTGCAGGAGCGGAGACAAAGTGGTAACTGCAGGGAACACTAATGATTACCACTTCGACGACACAACACCCTGGTCACCGGGTCATCTTTATCTAGGGGTAGCATAGCTGAATCGTTCGCTAATGTCTTAAGTTCACACCAAGTTACTAGTAATCTGTTGATCCAGTAAGTGCCTTCCCCAGTGTCCAACGGCAGAGAAGATAATCTAACTTCGAAACGGTTAATGAGAAGGCGTTCATAAAAACTGAATTTAATACGGTGCTAATTGAATAACTATACAACAAAATTCTCACCCCAAATGTGAAAACCTCTCAGAAGTTGAACAAACGGTGTTCCCGTACAACAAAATAGACAACTAGGCGCGGCTCAGTAATGGAGACGATAAAACAGAACTGAGCTCACTCAGACAAATAGTCATTGATTGAGTCGGAACAGAACGATTGTTCACGCATCGAGAAATAATGGGAGTTACCCATGAAAATCATAGAAGGAAAGTGTCCAAGCTTAGAAACTAGAAAATTACGAGGATCAGACTGAATACGAGCAAAGGAGATGGTAGCAGTAGCTGACGTGGAAATAAAGATGGTGAATGCAGTTTATTTAAGGAAGGTAATAAAACGTAAGGCCACGTTTCGAACACTAATCAGATGAAGCGCCGCAATCCTAAAATAATGTAACGGACCTTAATAAAATCACCTAGCATTTTTGGCACACTGCCAGAGGTTAGCGGCATCGGAATACAGATCTGAGCGGATGCCATTCCTCCGTACGTGGACCGGCACACGAAGCACAACTGCAAAATGTGGACTGGGTAGTTAAATGACAGGGGACCCCCAGCGTTGTGGACACAGTAAACGCCTATATAGAAAATAAGTTTAAATAGGGAAATTGACTTTGGTGCTTCCCCGAACTTCACTCAGATATCACCGGTGGAGTGATGTGTTTGCAATTAGTTCTGAAGCATTTTTTGCGACCGTAGTTATACATCTCGTGTTCCGCCTACCCAGTCTCGACGACACATGACTACTAGCTAACTTGTCTTAAACAGTTATGCATACATGTGCGTATACAGACATGCGAACGGTAAACGTGCTAGCTTGCAAGAGCACCATATAACTGCTCAGACACTCGCAAATGAGCAATCAAATAGACGGCAAACCGCACCCATACTCCAAACAAACGTACGTACAATAATAGAAAGATTATACTGTCCCAGGGAATAAGCAATCCTATTCCTGGCTCACTCTCTTTTGTCAACAAAATGGACCAAACTAGCCTGAACCACAAACCCAAGTAGCTCGTTCCACGGGCTGACGACTGTTCGTAAGAACATCAGCTCTGATGGGCGTATAGGTGTATGGCTACCGGTGACAACGAGTGATGCTCTGGACGAGGAACTCCTTTAGATGAGAAGAAAGCTGCTAGTACGACATCACTGAAACCATGTAGGACTTTATAGGCCGCAGTCAGGTTCCCCCGAAGCCGTCTGCAGTCTCCCCCCAAAATATTAAGCTCTTTCAATCTTGTTATATAATGCACATCCTTCATGCCATCATCTATCTTGGTGGCCAGCCTCTGGACCATCTCCCGGCACTTTGCATCCTGCCGGAGATGCGGGTTCCAGGCGTGCATGCAATGTTCCAGATGCAGCCTCACGAACGATTTATGCAATGGTATGAACACATCGAGGTCCCCGGAAGAGATCGTTTTCTAATAAGCAACGGGTCATTCTGGTATTTTTGCGGCCAGCGCACATTGAAATACAGGTTTAGACCCACTATTAAGACGGATCTCAATGTCCATAACTCCAGTCAACTCGGTAATCCACACTCTTCCATTTGCCTAGAAAGATAACGACGGGCTTCTGTTTATTCGAACTTGATCAACTGAACGCACTCACCAAGGTTTGGCGGGGGTCCCAGTCCTCCAAGCACATACACAGTTCAATCGAATCCTCCTGAAGGTCCGATGGATTTGGACTGCCGACAAGCCCAGCACCATAATCGCACATGTGAGAAGACGCATTCACTTGACCAGCCAAGTCGCTAATAGATAAAAGACACAGAAAAGTTCCCAGCACAGTGCCTTGTGAAACCCCGCCAGAAACCCACCGGGATAAACGATAGTCCCTCCGCAACGGACACTTTGAATGTCCTGTCTGGCAAACGTTCCAAATCCATTCCAGGGTCTCTGGCGTTGTGAAGTAAAACTTCAGTTGTTTGAGAATCAGTCGATGATTGGCTGAATTAAGTGTTTTTCACAGGTCGGGGTAACAATCTTCTACCCACTAATTCTTCTTCAGCCTGTTGGTTATTCTGTCCAGGATTTTGTCTATAGACACGGCCTCATTTTGACAGTCATGAGGAGTGGCAGTCAGGAGGTCGTTATTGGAGAGCAAGTTAGTCAATTGATATCCGATGAATCCTCACATATTTTCAACAGGATATCGGTTAGGCCAGTACGGTGGTGGTTTGTGACTTTCTCCTCTGCGTCTACTTTTTGGATGGTCACCACGGTAGCTGCCACGCAATCCAAGAAAATCCCCTCTTGGTTCGGTGGCATATCGGTTAGTGTGGTTAGCGCGCACACCAAAACTTCAGCCAAGGGACGAATCAGGATGGCGTGAATACCGTATGGCCCCAGGTATTTCGAAATGTCTAAGTATTAGAGAAAAGTCAGTGCCTCAGAAACTGAAGTCGTGAAGTTTGGTATCGCCTGCGTTGGCGCCATTTTCCCCACTACTTTAAAGCCCCCGAGATTGCCTTGTCCATGAAACGCTGACAGAATGCTGTCACGAGTGATCTGCTTTCTCTTGACCGTCAGTCAAGATCCCACCCCCAGCCGCAGTGAAATTGCCAACGTGTTTGGCTGTGTACAACTGTGGAATGCCCTCAGGTTGGATTTGATCTTCCGAGTAATTTCTGATTCGTGCCTTAGCCTATGCTCTATGCGGATCCTCGAGGCCCTTCTTAATTCGAGCTGGAAACAATTTCTCCACGAAACTGCCGGTGAGCTTGGAACGCTTCTTTGTGCTCTTTTTCCCCTTTTGAGCCTCAAGTACATCAGCTCTCCACCAATGTGATCTTCTCCTGTTACGCTTGCAAATTGTAGGCGCGTGCCTCTCTGTTAGCATAGTTAAATCCAGTCTTATTTAGTTTCACAAATCATCCAGAGAAGCGGTGTTGTTGGAGGGTTTTCACCGCATCGTTGCCACACCTTTCTACGTTTATGAAACACCATCTTTCAGTCGTTTTCAGCTTGCTTCATTTGAGCCGGCTTCCATTTGACACAACACTGAATGTAGATTTTCCAAGTTGAACCATATGAAAATCCAACACAACCCTATACTTGCAAAGCGTTCACCCATGTATATTCTACATCTCCTGCTTCTGACTGTTAGAGAGACCTTGACCCAGATGTTTTTGTTTTGTCGCGTCAATTTGGTAGTTGTGTGAATAGCCAATTGTCTGTTATTGTACTTTACTTGAATGGTGCGCTCTACACCTTTCGGGAGCTCGGCTCGTTCCCATCGTCTCAATCTGTGCTTCGACTGTTTGGATATGAACGTTATAATATATGATCACAACCCAATTGTAGCCTGTTAGGCACCAGCTTTCAATCCATTCACAAAAGACGATCTGTTGATCGAAACCGTTAGGTTTGTTTACTTATTCATTCTGATAGTTTGTTCAGTTGAAGGCGCTCCGGCGGGTAACTCGAAATTTGATTCAAATTTTCTCGCTGTCATTGTCTGACTATATTTTTTGTCCTATTGGTGCCCTGCGCATCAAAAAGTTATATACGATTACTGTTATTCATTACCGAATAACATACCAATCCATTAAATATTGAATTTTTGGGTTATATCGTATCCGTTTTATACTGTATCCGTTTATATTGTTTTTACTGACAATGACTCGAGCTAGGGTGGGAGTTCCAACGGACTCTGTCTGAAATGAAGTTGGAACTCCAGTCTCTGAATGAGTACATAGCGCTTGCTCTCCCTGGTGTTGCAATCACCAAGAAGGCAGTTGCCCTGTCAACTGCACAAATAGAGGAGGCAGCCGCCAACATGAAAGAGAGAGCTCTCAGAGAAAGGAGAGTTGTCTTATGGGGCCGCTTCCCCACAAAGTCTTCTCCAACTGAGCTAGCTAGGACAGTCTTAGCTTCCTCATTCTCCCCGGACGTCACCAACCTCGTACTTGCGAGCAGGCTGCGCGCTAAGACAACCAAAAAGTCCCTTGGCCTTTTGGTAACCTTGCCAGCCACGCTCACTCCTGAGATGGTCGTGGAGAAAACAGTGACTTTGAAATCCGCCAACGCCCTCCTGAAAGGCGTATCTTTCGATCGATGTCGACAAGAGAGGGCTAGGCGTGAGCAGCGGGTTAAGACTAAGTCACAAATTATGGCTGACCGGAAGCTACAACTGGAGACTAAGGTCGTAGTGTCTGCTCCAGTATCCACCCAGGCGTTGGTGCCAGTGGCGAAAACCGGGGACGCAGTTTCTGTAGTCGCCACCCCAACGACTGACGCCTCAAGCCCGGGTGCAAGTGTCAAAGACATGGAAACTGCACAAAAGCAGTTTCACGAGTTAGCGAAGCCAAAATCCACCGAAAGGCCTCACAGAAAGTTCTTCCTTCCAAGAATTCGTAATAATGGGAGCCTGTTGGGGTTGCCTCCTGCGACTCAGAAAGCATTACTTTGGCCCGCCTCCCTGGATACTTTTGTTAGTGGTCCCAGCAAGCCACGCACAATGCTCCTCTCCAAACCCTGCATTCAGCAGGTAAGAAA
>LOND01005601.1:15292-25944 GCA_014220965.1 Paragonimus kellicotti
ATGAAAATCGATCTGAAGAAAGATCTGGGCATCTGGTCGTCGTCTAACTTATCTTTGGCCCATCACCATAAGATGGCGACAAAGAAGGGATTTGCCGCTCTTAGGATGATCAAGCGTACTTTCCCCGCATAGACAAGAGTGCATTTCAGACGCTCTACGGAGTTTATATAAGACCGCTCCTCGAGTATGCCAATCAGGTCGTGTATACCGGCCTGAAGAAAGACATATTAGCTGTGAGCGTGTCCAGCGCGCGGCTACCAAACTAGTCACGGGCTTGAGAAATGTCGCGTACGAGTCTCGACTTGAAATTCTTGATCTATATCCACTTGAATATCGACGACTCCGCGGTGATTTAATTCTCACACACTTCTTTAGAGTAGGTCTCGTTGAACAGTTCTTTATGATAGCGAATGATGACGGCCGGCGAGGACACAACAGGAAGCTTTTCAAGCTTCGTCCTCGGACCTTCCTTAGGCAGCAGTTCTTTTCTTACAGGGTTATTAACCTTTGGAACAGTCTTCCGTCTGAGGTCGTTAGCAGCACTTCTAGAGATCGCTTTAAAGCATTGCTTGATTCTCATTTACGAAAAAATCCATTATTCATGTAACCTTACTCTGTTCTTGGTATTTACTGTAATCCCCAAGAGCGGTGCTACACCCTGTTTTCAATGATTGCATTTCAGATCAACGGAAGCCCGCTTGACACTGAGCAAGAAAAACCGACTGGATCCGGGTACTTTGGGCCCCTGCCTCGAACCCGTGTATCAATCGCTGAATCGCTGAATCAGTTGTACCTTGGCAATGTGATTCAATCTAGCTTCGATTGTTCGGGACCGTCAATTTAACGCTACGAGTGCACTGTGGCCTTCAACTTACATAGTCAGTTAATCCTGAGAGAGCACATATTTCTAGGATTCGTAACTGACACTCCTTTGTTGTTTCTATGAGATCATCGGCTTAGCTCACTTCGATTCATTTGACAAAACTAAAGGCGACCGTCAGTGATGTTCAGATTTTAGCACATGTGAACGGCAACGACAACACTGTGTCGCAGCAGTTGAAAAAAGAAACGTCCCACCTTAGTTTGGCCACGAAAATACTACAGAGGGATAAGCTGGCTCAGCAATTTCAACGATTGATACACGGGTACGGAGTTGGAAACCCAAATCACCCGGTTAAACTCGGTCGAACGGTTTCAATATCCAGCGGGTATCCGTTGATCTAAAAAGTCACCGCTGAAAACAAAGAGTGTCGTCACTCCTGGGAATATAACGAATGCCAAGAAAAGAGTAGAGTTATGAATCCAAAAGTTTTAATTAAATGGGAAACGAACGAGGTTTTAAAGCTACCCCTAGATCTCAGAAGGGCGGTGGTTTCAATAATTTATAACCACATAAAAAAGAATTGCTGTCTGAAGAGGGTTCGAGGACGGAGTTAGTAAAGCTTATTGTCATGACCTCGTCGGTCACTCCCAGTTGCCAAGATGAAGAACTCAACGAATGTCATGTTAATGCAATAGTGTGCAAAAATTGAACCACCCGGAAGCCTCCGAAGTTAAAAGGGATACAAATCAAGAATTTCTAGTCGCTACCCACAAGCCACGTCGCGCCAGCCAAGTGAACAACTTGGTAACTACGCGCTGAACACGCTCAACAACCAGTGTGCCCTTCATCGACCCAGCATAGGCGACTTGATTGATGTAGTTCAGCAGCGATCTCATGTATACCCTGTTAAATGTCTAAAACACTTTTATCTAGGCGGGACAAGGTCCTTTTTATCACTCCAAAATAGCGAACCTCTCTTACGGGCCATCTGGTGATGATATGCAAACGACAAGTTGGACGAAATCTAGACGACTACATATGTTTCAGAGTGATTTTTGTGATGCCTATTGTGCTGAGTTCATTATAGAACACAAAGACATCACCTGAATCATCACCAAGTGACATGTGTGCGCATTTATTGTCATTTAGTGGGAGACTCCAATCGTCTGACCAGCGCTTAATCGCGTCAAGATCAATCTGTAATGCACTGGGATCAGTGGCATTCCAGATTTTTAGGTCATCGGCGTATAGGAGAGTGTTGCTGGAAATATTCTCTCGGAAGGTCGTTGATGTAAATGGGAAACGGAAGAGGTCCAATTAGTAACCCTCGGAGGACTTCTGCGAACATTTGGGAAGGGGAGGAAGGATATGACCCGGTTTCGGTTCAAAGTTCTGTTGTCAAGAAAAGATGTAATTTCCCGAAAATCCTATCCTTGGATGCCATATACTTTGAGCTTAGTAGCTTGAGTGCCTTAGTGAACTCAAAATGGATAATGTCTGAGATGAGACCACTGTCTTTGGTCCCCGTCAGGCTATTCATGAAGTTCAGCATATTTGTTAGGTATGACCAGCTAGGAGAGAAGCCACGTTGTGTAGAAGAGGAAAGGATTATTCCCCAGGAAGTGTCTAGGGATAGCACGTTTTGATAAGTTCTTCCTTGTCTTGAATGGAACACTAGTAGGGTTGATTGACCTGTAGGTAGCAGGGAATGCCATTCTTCCAACTTCAAACTTGGCACAACAGTGGCTTCTATCCAGGCAACAGGGAGAATACCCGCCTGCAGTGTCTGCTTAAAGAACTTGCGAAGGAGTTTCACCGGACTAACTGTCATTTTTTGAGGATCCTAGGGTGGTTCAGAGTCGAAAGGGGCAACCGAACGCGAAACCCGGCGTCGTCAGTTGCGAAGCACCTCCCGGAGGCGTGCCACACCGTCGGCCCAACCAGGTCGTTCACTGGGTAGCCACCACCAGAATCTCAAAATTATGGCCATCAGTGGAATTGTGCTGATCGGGCAAAGAAAGCCAGTGTTGTGTGCGCAAAAATTGATGGTTCACACCGTCCACCTCCCCTGGTAACGGCCTTTTGACCCAAAATTCACTCTGTTCAACTATTGTTGCCATGCGCCTTTGTTATTTGTTATTTAGTATGCGGCTGATGAGATAAATCGGGATGTTTACATTCTGCAACGCTCGCCTTCTTGCTGTTTTTATGAATTTGATTGAGGGAACCTAGTACTTTAAACCTCCAATATATCAATAACGCCCACGTCTTTGTTGATTTTTAGGTCTAGTGCAGACAATCCTTTTCCTGCCCAAAACAATTGAGTTGATCTACATGTTTCGCAGGGGTTTTGGGGTGGTGAGTCTGAACAAGGCGCCTCCGTCACTCCAATCAACTTCCGGCACATTACAGCCGTTTACTTAAAGTCCTCTGTTTTGAGTGACTGGTTTTCATGGAATAAAACCGCTTGCGCATACGCCGGTTCCGTCATCAACGGGATCTTATACATACACGCCGTAGGTACGGAAATCTCTAGTGTTTCATCAAAACAGATAGCCACCTGTACATTATGTAAAACCAGTTCAGTAACGCGTCTTTGTTCAACATGGTGGAAGACCAAAATAGAAGTATTTCCGCTATCATGTCGTCTTGTCCGTCAGTACGATGGCAGCAATACTCAGATGGACATAGGCTCATGATCTCCATCCCTGGTGTAAGCCACGTCTCAATGGCCGTTGTACCAGCAGACCCCACCGTAATAGCATTCAGCTCAACCCGATTGTTTCCCACACTACATATATTCAAATAGTTCACACTCATACCTGTTGACTCAACCACCGGCATGTTTGCCTCAGAACTATACAGAAAGGTAAGCTCAGCTTTAAGCTGGAGCAACTAGCCCGTTTTGGGTACTCGTGCAACCCTGTTCACCGATGAGGCTGTCTTTGCTGCTTAAAGAGTGTTATCGTTCCTCATGTTATAAGTCCATTTTTGGTCGCGCAATCAGAGACGACTGGTGGAAGAAGTAGGGTGACCGAGTGCTGAGTTCCGCATATTGTTGGAAACAGAAGGAGCTCTACGACTTGCTCAAGGCGATTTCGATCCATCCGTCCAGTCCGCCAAAGCATTGGTCGACGTGGGGCCCAGCTGTTCGTGCATCCCAGCCAGAGGACATCATGAAGGTCTGGCGCAAACACTTTGGTAGACTACTAAACCGTCCTGCTACCATTGATTGGGTGACCGTGAACAGCCTGCCGCAACAGGCCATAAAGACTCCACTTGCTTTCACCCTGAAGTTGTTAGAGTTGCAGAGAACGATTAGTCAACTGCGCAACGGAAGGCTGCAGACGAAGATGGACTGCCAGGTGAGATCCTGAAGAATGGTGGACCGGCGCTGGAACGTGCACTACTCCAGCTGGTTCACTCCATCTGGGAGCACGAAGTGATGCCGCAAGAATTCAAGGATGCCCTTATCGTACCCTTGTTCAAAGGTAAGGTAGCAAGCAATGCCCTGACAGCTATCGGGGCATAAGTCTGCTGAGCTGCGCAGGCAAGGTGCTTGCCAGAATTCTCCTGAACCGGCTGAATACGGAAGTCTTGGAGACCAATGTTCCTGAGGAGCAATGCGGATTCCGGGCGAGTCGGAGTACGATCGACCTGGTGTTCGCTGCTCGACAAATTCAGGAGAAATGCCGGGAACGCAACCAGCCCCTGTATGCTCTCTTCGTGGATTTCACCAAGGCCTTTGATTCCGTGAGCCGCGAGGCGTTGTGGACGGTGCTTGGTAAGTTTGGATGTCCAGGTAAGTTCGTCAATTTGATTCGAATGTTGCATGTGGGTATGAGGGCGAAAGTACAGTCGTGTGGATCGACTTGTGATGATTTTGACATTGTCACTGGCGTGAAGCAGGGTTGTGTGCTAGCCCCAGCTCTATTTAGTTTATATTTGACTGCCATGATAACAGTTGCTTTTCAGGACTCTGGGGAGGACGGCGTTGAGGTAGAGTACCGGACGGATGGGCGCCTGCTGAATATCCGACGTTTCGGCGCCCCGAACTCAGGTTACATACCCTAACTATGCGCACGCTTCTGTTTGCAGATGACAACGTATTGTTGACACAGCGAAGAACTGCAACGCCTGGCGACGGCCTTCGCGTCCGCGGCATCCAAGTTTGGATTGGATATCAACACAGGTAAGACATTTTCTTTCTTTCAGCCTTCTCCGGGCGAAGGTGCTGTCTGTTCACCTTCACCCCAAATTCGCATCAATGGAGCCGTTGTCGACAGCTGCGCGGATTTTTGCTACTTGGGTAGCAATTTGTCCACCGATCTGTCCGTGGACCGCGAGTTGAGAGCTCGTGTGGCAAAGGCTAGTGCTGCGTTCGGACGTCTTGAAAGACGTGTTTGGAAGAACCACAGCCTGAAGCCGAGCACTAAGCTCTTTGTCTACCGCTCAATGGTGCTGTCTATACTGCTGTACGGCAGTGAAACGTGGACATTGTATCAGCGGAACGTGCGCTATCTTAGCCGCTTTCATTTGCAATGTCTGAAGACGCATCTTGGGTATTCGGTGGTCGGACATGGTTCCGAACACTGAGGTACTGCGGCGAGCGGACATGAACGGGATGGAAGCCATGCTGATGCTGAATCAGCTTCGTTGGCTGGGTCACGTCCGTCGGATGGGCGATGACCGTATTCCGAAGCAGCTTCTGTATGGACAACTGAGATCAGGTAAGCGAAATCCTGGTGGTCAAAAGCGGAGATACCAGGATGCTGTGCAGGTAAGTCTTTCACGTTGTAAAATTGATTTCAGATGTTGGGAAGACTTAGCGTTGAACCGGACGGTCTGGAGGAATACGATTCGGACGAACGTCCGCGAGTTCAACGAGCAGTTATTACGCGGCCGAGAACGGAAGCGCGCGGTACGCAAAGGAACCATCGGTGCCATAGGTCGTGGTGACATGACTATATGGCGTTGCGATGTGTGCGGCCGTGAATGCGCTGGCCGCCTTGGATTAGTAGGTCACCAGCGTACTCATAGTGCACCGTCGGCGAAGAGACGACGAGTACGTTAGGCTCAGGTAGGTCATATCAGTATATCCATTCTATTCCGTTAATGATTGTATCGACCGAAGTCCCGTGGTCGGTTTGCAACTAATCCGCTCTCTCTTTTCAGAAACTTGGGTGTCTGCGGTCTACCCATTCTTATCTTCAGCTTTGTTGGTGTATTGTATGATGAATGGTTTGCCTGTTCTTTTCGTAGTCCAATCTGAATTTTGTTTTCATCCTCATCCTCTCTAGAATGCACTAACATGCACTCTTATACTGAAATGCTTCTTGTATTACATTTTACATATCTTTCTTCTCAGTTTAGATCTTGTCATTGCAGTCTCTCTCTCTGTTTATTTTCCGAGAGATAAGGGTTTCCTTTTCCTGCTAGCCATTCAATTGGCTAACCAGCATTGGCCGGCTGGACACAAAGGCCTCACTCACACACCTACTGGTCTTATTCCTTCGGGTTTACACCGGATACGTGGTGTGAGTGGAACCACAAGTGGTGCAGCGCAAGCCACTTGGGGTGATGGTTTGAAGCGCAGGCGTCCTTGGCTTCGGTCATTGTGACAGGCTAATCCGTTTCGGATGCCGCCAACCAAGTCCATTTTGAAGCACTTCGCTCTGTGAACTGGACGCCGTCTCGTTTGTCCCTTCTGTGGTTATTTAGGTGTTTCGTGTATGCTCAAATGGCTCACACTTTTTATCCATCTGTATCGCAAGTGTTTCAGTTAAGCTGGTCACCCACCGAACGTTGGCCGTTGAGCTCTGTTTGCCTATTACCGTGCTGCACCACATCGCAGAATCGTCTGGGACTAACACTTCTTTAGTAGCAATCCGGATGGCCTAGGAAGTAGCTAATGATCTATCCCTACTTCGGGAGTTTGCAAAATCCACCGGAAGTTGCTGGCATACCCTGATGGCCGTGCAACCCGGGAAGCCAATCATCCTGAACAAGTAAACCAAATGCTAGTACTTCGCACGCTATCCCTGAGATTCTTCCTCAAAAAGCGGTCTCCAGTATCTCATCTCTCCTCAAGGCCAGGTCACTATATTTTTTAAACGCAACAGCACTAATACCATTGCCCTCTTAGCACTTGGTACTGCTAAAAGTTTCTTGGCCATTTTATCAACTTTCTGGCAAACGACAATCACAGTTTGTCTTACTTCTGGTTGATATTCCACCTGGCATTCCTCGTTTACGCCTTACCTCATCTTTCTTTTCGTAACAGATTTTTCGAACCCAAAAATTCTTACGGTTTGCCGAAGCAGTCGCAATCAACCGACTCAAGCCAGCTCTGTGTTCAGAAACAACTGTTCGTGAATTTGACCCTTCCCTGGACTTAATGACCTATCTTAACACGCTTATTGATTATCCATCCCCTAGCTTTTTGCTATAACTAACCTCCGTTATTGTAAATTTGGTACTGACGAGTCAATACGAAATGCTTGCATCTACCAGTTTTCGTGTTCTAACTGCTTTGTTCAAACTGTTCAAGGGAACCAAGTGTTTCAGAATTTTTCCAGTTTAAAATACCTATTCTCAGCACGAACGAAGTTAAATTAGCCTTGTACAGTTCCACCAGTCCGGGTGCTATAACTGACTGCCCGTCAGCCCTCTGTTCAAATGTCCTGTCGAAACTATACCTCCAAGTTGATTCAATGTATACTTCGTTTCGCCCATTTTACACAAACCCCTTTACATATTCTGACTACGCGGCACCTTTGACTCTAGCTTCTGTAATAGTATGCAGTGTGCCGCCATTTTGTTGACCACATATACTCCCTTCCGCTTCCTTTCAGGTCCTCGAACAGGCGGGCTGGTCGCGTCCGTGCACCGGGCTGAGCAAGATGACCAACCAGAGCCCGAGGTCGGCGGTCAGTGAGCGTGAGGCCACTTTTGATTGGTGGTTTGTTTCCGGACTGTGGGACCCCCTATATATATGGACAAGGACACGATGTGAATGAATCTGTTTCGGTATCTGTGTTGTGTCAATACATGTTTCTCTTTGACTTGTGACTTTTCGTTTATTCGTGAGGCAGACCTTATTGTGCTTATATTGCGAACGTTGGACATTGTGTGCACTGTAACTTGTGATTGACTCATTGGAATATTACAATTTTGGCACCCACGGTGGGACACTAATTTCCGGAGAATGCTCAGTTCATCAGATACCGAAGAGATGCCGAAGCTGAGGAAGTGTGCATTTTGGACACCGAACATGCACTCCTCGTGCGACAGGAGCGTGGGCTTCCAACACCAGATAAATACATTATTGGAGAAGACTTCCACATTTGGGAGGCTCAGGTGCGCCGCTATGTGAGGCACTTCTCCCCAGACCGGCAGGTGGACGTTGTGCTAACTTTGATTTCTCGTGAGGCCTACGGTAAAATTGTTGATTTTGATGTCCCGGAGGATCTTGAAGGCCTATTCCATTTTTTACGACGAGGATCGCAAGTCTTCGCCCGTGCCTTTCGGATTAACGAATGCGCCGGCCACCTTCCAGAGGTTAATGCAACAGGTGCTACGTGATCTAATCCCTAAACGAATGCCTGGTCTACTTGGATGATGTGATCGTCCACGGACGATCTACTTGATGAACATTTGTACAACTTACCCCACGACCTTTTAAAACTAAATGAAGCTGGATGGGGGTTAAATCCAATGAAATGCTCTTTGTGCAGACTGAAGTGAAGTACTTAGGACACGTCATCTCCAGAGCTGGTGTGGGTTGTGATCCCGAAAAGGTGCGTAAGGTAAAAGAATGGCCAACCCCTGTGAGTTCTGACGAGGTCCGCAGTTTCCTTGGGTTGGCTTCTTATTATCGACGGTTTGTTCGCGGATTTTCTCACGTTGCCAAACCCTTGACGACGTTGACGGAGAAAGGACGTTTGTTCGAGTGGTCTAAAGAGTGCCAACAGTCGTTTGACCAGCTAAAAGATGCGTTGTGCACTGCCCCTATTCTAGCGCTTCCGGATACCAGAGCAGGAGTGAGGTTGCCACAGGGGTTGTACTGTCCCAATTAGACAGTAACGGTGTAGAGCGTGTCATTGCGTATGGAAACAGAAGCCTCAACAAAAGTGAAAGAAATTATTGTACTACCAGGAAGGAGATGCTCGCCTTGGTGCATTTCATCAAACACTTCCGTCATTATCTCCTTGGAAGACGTTTCTTGGTTCGAACGGATCACTTCATCTCTTCAGTGGTTGAAGAATTTCAAAGATCCCGAGGGACAAGTTGCCCGTTGGCAAGAATTTTTACAAGAGTATGACTTTGAATGCGAACACAGGCCTGGGCTACGACACGGAAATGCTGATGCGTTGTCTAGAAGACCGAATCGCGGTCACGGAGATTGCCCGTCATGTTCGACTGGTTACTCTATGATGATCACCGTCAGACCGGAGGAGGGTAATCAGTGGGCAATCATTCAGAGCAACGATGCTGATTTGCAGATCATATACAAGCGAATAAAAAAGGTGGTCCACGTCCGACCACCGAAGAGATGGCAGGATGTAGTTGGGAGGCGCGCTGCTTGTGGTCGTTGTGGCGCCATCTCTATATTGCCGATGATGTTCTTTACTACCATTGCGGCCCCGAATATGATGCCTTGATTGTAGTCCCCGAATCAGCGTTCGCGTGGTATTAGAGGAACTTCATGAGAATTTGTGACATGCTGGGCCAGAACAAATTGGAAGTAGTCGCGAGGCAGCGTTTGGTGGCCTCATCAACGAAGGGACGTCAGGAATGTGTGCAGTAATTGTAGTCTGTGTGCGCAAATTAAAAGCCCTAAGAGACAACAGTGTGCACCGTTACAGAGTATGCTGACAGGATACCCGAATGAGATAGTCGCAAGTTGCTATTTTTGAACCATTACCGGAGACAAGCAGGGAAAATGGATACATCTTAGCGATGGTAGATCATTTTGCCAAATGGCCGCCGACCGTGCCAGTACCCCAGTGGAACGGCGCAACAACCGCCAAATACATCTTTGATCACTGGATCTCGCGCTGGGGTGCCCCGAATCAGTTACATTCTGACCGAGGATCAAATTTCGAGAGTGCGTTGAATGCATGAATTGTGTAGAATATTGGGCATAAGGAAAACGAGGACGGCTGCCTATAATCCGCAGGGCAATGGTGTCATGAAACACGTCAGCCGCACGTTAACCTCCTCTTGAAAGCGCTTGTGAGTTCAAAAAACACACGTCATGGATGAAGCCGTATCTAGTGCCTGTCGTAATATATTGGCTAACCATCAATCTCTTCTCTCACACATGAATTCATTTACCAGACAACGAGAAGAGGGATGCGGTTGCCATCCAATCTGCTTGTACCCAAATTGCTCCTAGACAACCTACTATCCTCAGACTATTGCATTCAGTTACGTGGCCAGCTGGCAAAAGTATATAATTAGCACGGGAACACTTGCGAACGGCCCAGCGGAGATAGAATGATTATTATGATAGAAAGGCATGCGGGAGCTCCATGCAGCCTGGTGATGAAGTATGGCTACGTGCGGAAGCGCCAGAAACTGGAATTCTTTCGCGAATGGAACGGACTATATGTTGCGCATGAATTTATTTCCGAAACTACGTGTAATATGCGTGAAGTCAACGTCAACTGGTCTGGGTTCAGAGTAGTACGCTTTAGTCGGTTGGAGCCGGATAGCGCAAGTGAAGATTGACCGATCAGTGAGGATGAACGGGAAGTAGCAAAACGAGTGCGCCGTGCCACCAGAGGGAGGACAGTCAGAAGCGATGCGGCCAGTGCTTTCGACG
>LOND01005602.1:15247-30125 GCA_014220965.1 Paragonimus kellicotti
ACTGAATTATCATACCTGAACGCCCAACCATTTTCGCTTGTGAATGATCATCAGGTCACCTGATTGTCTCGAGTGAAAACACTAACTGTCCAGCCAACTCTAATTGACTGATATTTTGAAATGACTGAGTGTTTTAAGACTATGCTTTTCGTGCGCCGGCATTCGCATAAAACTGCTAACACTTATAACTACTGTGCAGAAAGGCTCAAATTCAAAATGTGTTTACGTGACTTCCCTATTGTCTTCCAATTTTTGCCAGCGATGTATGCGCCACTACTCGATAACAGCTTACTCTTTCGAAGAAGTTGCGGTTTGTTAAGATGTAATTAACTGTTGCTGCTTCAAAAAATACACGGTAGTGACTCAGCCATCCAAGCTTTCATCGGTTTCTGATCCGGCAAGTGCCCAGATGAGGGCTATGTACAATGTAACCCCAAATATATGAGTTTTACAGGCAAATTGCAGTGAATACAATATTTCAAAACTGGAACACATCACACTGACTTTTAGGAATATTGAAGCCTCTGGCTAGCCCCAAAATGGCCGGGAATTTTGCGCACAATAAAATCGTTCTGCAAGTATTCTTATTCAAAGTTCACACGAGGAATTCTCAACCAGCAATTAAGAAATCAACAAATTGACGACTTTCTCAGCCGTTAAAATTATGATTATCCTATTGTGCTCTGGTACCAGCTGCAATGAACGGCATCTGAATGAGACGGATGGACAAAAATTGACAGGAGTTCCCCACAGAAAAGCATTTTGAAAAATGTTTTCTTACACCAGAGAGAGACTATCGCTTTTTTAAATCGGGGCTTATTGATTTAATTACAGATAGTGTGAACTGATGAAAGATAGCAATAAAGTGTCATTTCAAGAGTATACAGGACCTCGTCATTTCAGAGTGCTATGCACTTGGATGAAATGGCCTGTAGTTTGAGTCGGAGCCGTCTTTACTAAACTGACGAGTGAACAATCATGCAGGACATATACAAAAGTATATTTAATATCTCTGGGAGCCCTAAAAGATTCACAGTTTTAAGGGTTGTTGAAGGCCATTTCGAAAGCGAAATAATGGAATAGTATTAAGTTTCTAACCTACACCTGCAGCAGCATTGCCGTGTGTGGAAGTGAGCAGGTTCAGGATAACAGGTTAAGTAGTATTGTAAATCAAAAAGACAGCAGTGTAACGTAGTGCTCTAAGGAGAAGTTGATTTTACTTGAAGATCCAAAAACGTCGAAACGTAGTCCGTAACAAACAATAATAGCACTACGTTGTGAGCCGAGAACGCGGATGGCGACATGGTCGTTTATTGAGAAAACCAATACATGGGTTGCGCGCTTCAACATGACTACAAAAAACACGTCTGCGTACGACACTGGTCTCAGAACGTCACGGTTGCCACGGACGCCAATGCTCAGTTCCTTTATGTACCAAGAACCATTTCATGCCACGCTGCACTCCATGCTTGTATTTTTCTCGCGGCTACTTCAATGTCAAAATCCATGTTCCTGTCTCACTATTGAATAATAGTTATGTGAGTAGTATAGTACTATCATTCGTCCTCACTACAACTAATAATGAAACAGTCTGTGAATTACCGGTTGCGAAGAAACAAAACCGTGATAGACTTGCTGCTGATTCACCACTCTTATTGATAATTCATTGTTTTAGTTCCAGGTGAAGAAAACTTCCTTGCGAGCAGAGCTGCACGCATATAAAGCTGTGAACAGAAGTCTGGTACTGCTAAGTTATGCATTTAGGGAACACTGCTTACAACAGAGCTGATAATGATAAAATACTGAATATAACTCCTCCTTTTAATTTTGAAGAAAGTGAAACCTGTGTGACAACACGACTCATGCCAGACAGGATTGTGTGGTGAATGTGGGTTACTGGAAGTTTTATGTGACAAAACTGCATCACATCGAACAACATCTTCGTTTCTACTATCGTCCTGATGCATCAAAGTATGACGACGCACCACAACTGGACTTTATCGACTTAACGTGGATCGTGTGATTGACCCTCAAACAATCAAATTGCCATCTGTTAACTATAATAGCATTCCGACTTTGCTCTATGGGCTAGGTAGCGAAGTGTACACAGTTGGAAGGGCCTTCTCAAAAACGGCGGACGTTATGGTGATTAACCTCAATAGCCACCGCGTTAGCAAGGAATCCAGAGTTTCTGATGTCAGTTGAGTCTAGAACCCTTGGGGTGTTGTGTTTCGGGTCAAACTTTCTAATTAGTTGGTGTTGAAAAGTCGCTACCTCCGAAACGAAATCAAAAGCAGAACTTGTGGCACAAAGCAAATCTCAGTTTATTGAGTTTCTATTGGTTATTTTATAGACAAGATGCATCAGTAAAATGAAGAATTACGATTGGTACTGACGCTCGGCTTTCCTATTGGTCGGCTCGGCTCCGCTTGTAGCTCGTTTGTTTGAACGTGTGACACATTCGAGCAACTTGTTTTCACTCCTATGCTCGTTATAACGATATTCGATGCCATGGCACCATGCTATCCAGATTAGTCGCCGCGCTGAAATACTAGTATGTTTGCGTTTTCTGCATCGATTGGCCATAGCTTTCTGCGAATCGCCGGTTGACTTCATATGGATACGTTTGTCCAGTCCAATCCCTTTACAGTTGGCACTACCAGCTGCTGACTACTCATTAAATGTCAGTGGGTCGTCGTGAGTGAAACCCTTCTGGAAGTCATTATGACATTCGCCCTTCTTGATGATTTGCTCTGTAAACTTCCAAGTGGACGTTTACCCAATCGTACTAAATTGACGGGACTATCTGAATCTCCAGACCTGTTTAACTACGCCAGTTTGCTCTCTCATGTTCTAATTGTCTAGCGTGGATATCTGCATTGCTCAAGTAGGCCTGTTGAAGAGTTCACTAACCGGTAACTAAACAGTCAAATATGGACTACCCAAAGATTTTCAATAACCCTTCTCCTCAAGTAACAATTGGTAATGCTTTTTAATCCCGTTCGTTTTTTTCACAGCAATATTGACTCAGGCAAAACGGTTTCTGGTCATCTTCAGATGATTGCTTATTTACACTGCTTTTGAAGTTTATTGGAAACCCTTAGAGATTTCTGGACGATCTCTTAGGTAGCTCCACTTCTAACCGGGAAAGCACAGATTTATAACCAGGGAATTCAACTGTTTTTTCAAGAATTTTAAAACGAAACTTTCTAGGTTATTGGGACCTCTGCTGTCGCCTCTCCCAACAACCATCCAATGTAAAAGGCTATGTCGTCTCTCAGGGCTTGATGTCAAAATAATGCAAGCTAAAGCTGAACTACCCAGCAGGTTTGTTTTGAAACACATAAGTAACACGGTTAACACAACTTAACATTTTCTCAGTTTGAAATGGAAGTGTACATTGTATCAACTGGAGGAGCAGTAGAATCGACATTGCAGTGGTACATAACGTACATCAATCGTTTTGCTTATTTGTTTCAATATTAGTTTCAGTGCTATCTGGTATGTAAATAGTTTGCCGTATATTAGAAATATTCTCACGAATTTTGTAATATGTGAGTTTCTCTTGCACTCAGGCATGTTCCTAACGACACTGCCATTTTATCCGACTCTATAGTAGTATGCTCCAGGAAATAAGTCACCACTTTTTTATGGAAAAAGTTCGAAATAGGTTTCTTAAGTGGTTGTCGTTGGTTTAACTTATTTTTACCCAACATGTTCTAGCCATTAAGGTCACCGCGAACTTATGTGAAAGGGGCTATGATGTCATACGCGAGAAACTGCTGAGTAATAAAAAGGCGGTCACGTAACATAACCACTTGGAACTTGCGATTGTGTCTCATTGACATCGACAACTATACTTCTTTCATTCATAGCAGTGCTTTATTTCCATTCCTCCATGACAATAAAACAAACCCTGACTGAGAAGCGGGATAGAGACAATGGATGCAACGTACTTAATGAGGACACATTTGCAAGTTAAATAAAATCCTATCATCTATAATCATGTTCATTCTCACATATCCTAGCCCATTGAGGGGGGACATTCGCAGGCCGAGCAAAAAATAAAAAACCCTGTCTCGGCATGCACAAAGGCTCTTGACACCGGGCTGGCGCGCTCACCGCCAACACAGTGCACGTGGGATATATATGCCATATGAAAGATATGAAACGTTACTAAGAGGTTGAAAATTAATAGAAGTCTAAGCGGAAAGAACTAGAAATGGTATGGATGCAGGTACGCCATTGACTGCGACACGCCGCCATCTCGGATAGCGTCTCTAACCAGCGGTTTGAGTGATCACGAGGACCCCATCCAGGCAGGCGACACCTACCCACTTTACTCAGTGGAGCAGTCAGGGTTCTCATATTTCGTGACCACGTTGTCGCTTGACCACCACGTGGTTTCACCCAACTGTTGGTGGTCTCAGTATATAATGCCCGGTACGGTAAACGCTCAGCTGGCATGCGGAGTACGTGACCTAACCATCGCAGGCTGTGCAACATGATTAGTTGACCAACTTGACCGCGCATCCCGAGCGTTCCGGAATACGCGCCGGCGAACTGCCGTATTGCTCACGCGATCAGTCCACTTAATGTGGGCAATTTGGCGAGACACGATGGTCAAATACAGCAAGCTTGTTGATATCTTCCTTGCGAACAGGCCACGTCTCCGAACCATAGAGCAAAACAGAACGCACACAAGCATTATATACTCTCCTTTCAGCGACAATCGAACGTCTTTTCGACGCCACAGATGACGCAGGTTGGCAAAGGCAACTCGTGCCTTTGCTATCCTCGTTGATATCTCATCAGCAATATTACAAGCTGACGAGATAATGCTACCCAAGTAGGTGAAACTGTCCACAGTCTCAAGTGGATTACCTGCAATAAAGAAAGTAGGAATGGAAATGCCCCAGTCTTGAAGTAACACTTCGCACTTTGAAGGTGTAGAGCGCATTCCATACAAACCAGCCCGTCACTCACCTTGGTCCAAGCATGGGCTGATCCTCTTTTCCATTCAAACCGTCTGTGTGGGACAAGGTAATGACAATTGTATTCGCGGCTCGCGTCCTCTTCGGGCCATCTCACCTTCGATTTTCACAGGTAATACTCCTCGCATCGTCTCGTGTCCTGCCTGCATCACCAGAGCTGCCTAGGAACTCAAATACAGCTCGCCTCCACGAAAGTTCACTGGGACTCGCTCACCCAACAGACCATCCCCCTCAAATCTCGATCCGTCGGTCTATGCACATAAAATCGCATAGGGGCAAACCGCGACACTAGTGGCGAACCACCACCGGGAGATGCTGCATGAAACTGCTCGAGACAGCGTTGTCCCACATATAAGACCGCCTCAATCCCTTGGACTTGGCGCGTAGACCGCCTCCCCAGCGTGATCACAATACGTCCAACTCTTCCCCGTCTTTCATGGTTACTCCTTGCGGAGAGAGAAATCTTCAGAGAATGTGAACAGCCACGTTGAATCGTAAAGCACCGTCTTCAATCCAAAAAAGGATTCCAAGACCGATCGGCTCGCCTAATAGATGCCGATGGTCCAAGATCGTCGCAATGGCGTAAAGAATCTGTGGGTCAAGCGCACCCTCAGGCACGATTGACTGTGAAAAAAATGCAGACGTCTCTCTGCCTTGTATATCAGTCTACTCCTGGGCTCTCTTCACCGTTCTTTGTGAGCTGCCACGCCTACTATTAGCCTGGGCCCACTCCGTGAGACACCTTGGACCGCGTGAAATATATACACAGATACCAACTGCATGTCTTATGGTTGTACATCGGAACCCTGGACTCTCTTCGGGGGCCGCCTTTTGGATGCGAAAACAGGGCGAATTCGTATGTTGACGTCAAGCATCATCGCGAGGTAACCTCTCAGTCTCCCAAATCGTCTGAGCAGTTGGTTGAAGTCAGGGTTCTGATATTCAAACTCTCTCGCCATCTTGACAGAAAAGGAGGTTGGTCGCAGGAGCCTTTATTGCGGCTTCTACATAAACTGATGCTCTTAGGACCACTTCTGTTTTCGACGGAGGGCCGTCTGGAACGCAGTAACTGACCATTCGGGTCCCGTCGTCTACATGGTCTCGTTGAGGCCAGCTGAACTGTTCTTCAAATGTCCACGCCACCTATCACAGTCTGGCGCGATTGATTGGTGACAACTGAGCCATCTTTTTCACATATGTTCTCACTTACACCGACTCGTGGTTGTGTGGCAGTCAAGCATCAGTGTGAACCACTGACATATTGCTGTCTATGATGATGATGATGATTTATCGACGCAATGGAAATCCAGTTCTGTCGCAAATGAACAGCTCCTTCGGAACATACCTCTTCACAGCATGTTTTCATAGCTGCGGTGATTTGTTCCCAGTGTTCGTTAGAATCGCTCACCTGACTCGAACTGAGTAACTTGTTCATCAACGCCTTCTGGTAAGCGTTCTTTACACCCTCATCGCTCGAATGCCAGTTAATTACTTTGCATTTACGAGCGTGTGTCCTCTGGGCAAATGACAAAACAAAACGGGCACGCACAACAGCATGGTCCGAGTCCAGGTGGTTGCTCCAAAAGGCACGACAGTCCTTAACAGAGTGGCGCCACCTGTAACTGACTGCTATATGATCCAACTGCGTCCACGGCTGAGAAGCACACGGAGGTCTCCATGTAACACAGTGCTTCTTCCTGTGTTGGAATGCTGTGCTCGAAATATAGAGACCATGGGATGCACACAGCTGCAGCAGTCTGTCACCATTGTCAGTGCGTTGTGCCCGGACACCAAACATACCTCCCAGCCGCTTTCTCGTCCGGGGAAAGCCGACCAAGCTGGGCATTCAAATCGCCCGCTAGTATGATGATGTCTGAGTGTTTGGTTTGTTTCAGAGGTCAACGAGGGCGTCATAGAACGCATCCTTGGTATCATCCGAACAGCTGTCTGTTGGAGCGTACGCCGATATAATGAACACACACGTCTTTCTGATTTGCGTCGACAGACTTTTACCGATGTATTGAGTCTGACAGCGCACAAGCGACTGTTCACTGGGATCCAATCGAGCAAACATTGCTCTGCTCTGGAACTCAGTGCGATTCCCACTCCAGCTTGACCGCGAGATTCAGCTTCGGCGTCACCAGAAACCCTGAGAGAGAAGCGCTTGAATCGACAGTTATCTAGAGGTGAGCTCAAATGGATAACGGTGCTAGAATCGTAGACTCGCGTCTCCGACACGCAGCACACATCAAGCTCCAGACTTGAGAGAGTACTAGCCAGAGCAGCTTGCTGACCGACTTGTCGGAGAGTGCGGACATTGAAGGCGCCAATGTTTACCGGTTGTCTTGGCCTTAGAAAACAATTATCGCCCGAAGGCACATGGAAGGCGGAAGAAATGGGGTCTAAAACAGTCGTCAACATGTCTACATCTTACAAACGAAGGACAAAACCGTAGGTGAAAGCATGGTGGCATCTTTAAACTGTTTTAGTCGCAAAATTAATCACTTCCTTCATTAACTACACTCATCTAACAGAAATCTGGTCAAAACGTTGGCAGCGTTTACGCTACCGAGCCGGACTTGCTCTCACCTAACATTTTCAGCCACCAAAACTATGGGACTCCAGACAGGAAATTAAACTTAACGGCCAGTGAATAGTCCTATTATGATTAGCTTATTCTGTTTTTTATAAGTTCGTTTTTTAATTTCCATTGAAAACGAGATTCTTTCCTTTATTTAAGAGACGACATGCTTAATAATGCTGCTTCATCCTCGAACTGTCTCAATGTTTGTTTTTATAGGTCAAACTATTAAGTACTTTTGAGTAGTAGAGGATTTTGGTTTTCATATAGACTGAACCTACTGCACAACTGATCGCGGCTGTTGCATGCCCATAAACTTACCAGTCGGCTGCTTTTGATTAGAAAGTCTATGGGAAGGCAACAGCCGCAGTCATTTGTGAGTGATGTTCATCTATATGAAGCACTTTTCAGCAAAAATAGTAGTCACTGCCCAGCGGCTTCACTCTGAGGCTACAGCGAATGTTAATTCTTCAATTCCAACTAACTGCAAAGACACATAGGCACAGAAGTGTCATTGTGCATAGTCCACTGAATTCCTACCTCCTTATCGCGGAAGGTCAGATATCACGTCCAAGTGATAACCGAAGCGGTCGCAATTAGATGGTGTTATTCGAGTTTATGTGTTTAGAGACAGTGTATTAAAACTTTGTACCTAACATTTCTATGTATGGCCGTCCGGTTGGTGAACCATTTTATACCCGTTCCATTGTATCGGCCCGATTAGCACCGGCATCCTAAGACCTACCTTGTTTGTATTCTTAATCATTGCGAAGTCGTGTTTGAAAGTCATACAACCATCTTTTCGTTTGCCTATGCTCGATCAATTATTTCCAATCGTAACTTAACGTTATATAATTCTATTGGCCAGGTTTAATCGTTTGTTGAAATATTTCTTTTTACCGGAACTCAGTTATCATGATTTCCAAAGGAATTTTAACTTACCAACCCCGACGCTGGTCGAATCCATTTCTCTACACCAATGTATCATTTTTACACTTTGCATTTCGTAACAGTCAGCACTGGATTTGGAAGCCACTGCTGGGTATGACGAATGACTTGCTACAATCTTCAATACAGAGTTCAACCATATGTATCATTGAAGACTGCTCTAATGAACTCGCTTGATTGTTCGTATCAAACTTTCGTTTTGTAACCTTGTAATTGCTTTCCTGTCAGTGTCACTCAGCGAGCGTGAGTGATCCCAAACTTTGGTGGTCAAATATCCGAAGACAATTTACTTCTTCCACCTTAAGTTGCTGTGTTTCGCAACCACAGATTAATAATGCTTGCCAGCTGACTTTATTCACGCGACTGTTGACTTTCTGGTATTTCCACCTCCAAAATTGTCCCAGGTCAGCTTTTTAAGACACTAGCATTAACTTAATTTCCTGTACCTCCGCTCCTGACGGTACGTGTTTCTGGGTAGGCATATCGGTCGGCAACCTTCATAACGTTATAATAGTTGAAGAACTTCGCACTTGAAAGCGGCAAGGTGCTTAGAAGTAGTCGGTACGTAAAGTTGCTGTCAGTCACTCGTTGTGCTGATGGAAAGTTATCAGTTACCAATGCCATGCAGCTGACATAAACGAGATCAGTCAGCCTTCTACCAAGCACGAAATCTGCACCATCATTCTCTGAGTACCACTAACGGTCGTCTACCATTTTAAACAGATTGCATAACTTAAGTCGACTGGTGTTGTGAGCCAAAACGCGGATGGCACAAGGATTGTTTATTCAGGAAAGCAACACGTGGGTTATGCGTTTCAACAAGACAACAAACGAAAACACTCATCTGCATACGGTACTCGGCCCAGACCGTCACGGCTGCCACAGACGTCAACGCTTAGTTCCTTCACGTTCCCTTACGTACCAAGAACCATGTCATGCTTCTTGTATTTTTCCTGCGGCTACTTCGATGTCAAAATATATGCTCTGGTTCCACTACTGAATAGCAGTGGTGTGAGTAGTATAGCATGATCGCTTATTTCCTTCACGTTCCCTTACGTACCAAGAACCATGTCATTCTTCTTGTATTTTTCCTGCGGCTACTTCGATGTCAAAATATATGCTCTGGTTCCACTACTGAATAGCAGTGGTGTGAGTAGTATAGCATGATCGCTCCTCCTCACTACACGGGTTTCTGGTAAGATGACAGTGCAGGTCCCATTCATACGCCGACTGTTGCATTCGTTGTTCTTCCGAAGCACATGAATGGCAGTTAGACATCATCCCCCACCTCCTACTGGTGTGAACGTAGGCTGATTGACGACAACAGAACAGACCGTGACACTTTTTGGTAATGTGATATTAAATTTCCTGCTTTGCACTTATGGACTCAGACCGAACAATAAATAATTGTAATCACTGGAATTTGCCTATCACTAGTCTTGTTTTATTTACTTCCCGCTTATTTTGATTCAGTGGTCAGTGTTCTTAATTACTGGTGAATATTTTCTTTGAAGAAAACATCAATCACATTCGGTAGCAGCTTTTGATTTTAAATGGACATCACCCAACTTCTTTTGAAGAAGCGCATCATCTCTCGTTTTCCTGTTACTACGGTTCACTTTCTGGCCATGATTTCTATCTAAATACGTGTTTGTGAGTTGATTGTTCTGACTACTGTACCATCGACGCTGCGTCGGGGTAGTGACAAATTAAGCAATTAAACACCCAACTACCTTAATCAGTGATTAACTGGCTGCGGTGGTGGTCATTTGCGGAGTGAATACAACAGCTTTCGTTGTATTGAGGAAAAGCGGTCCAGTAGGCAATGACAACGAGAGCGAGTGTACAAGTCTGTATACTGACAAAGATGTACGTCATTAACCAACTGTAAAAACAGCGAAATTCGAGTCTGTTAGTTGTTTTTGAAGGAGAGTGACTAAACTGTCTAGTTGCACACTAAATCTGCCGCCAAATATTACGTTGCTATCGGCAACGAGTTATTTTCAGCCATGCTGCTAGCGATACCCGTTTCTCTCTTCAAAGTTGCCAGCTGTCCTCGGCCGCCACATTGTGATCCATCGATTTTGGTTTCATTAGAAACCAGTCAACGGAACCTCAGTAAGTATGAAATACGGCAGTTGTGTCCTTTTTATCTTATCGTTTGTCCTTCTAAGCTGGAAATGCAATCCGTAATCAGCTTTGGATAGATCTACATGACACGCAATTATGTAGGGTTTTTTGTCACAAACTCGGAAAGCAAATAGTTGAAGTACTGTTATTTTATAGGTTATGCCAAGTGTAATAGCTCCTAATCATTCGTTATACACTTAAATCACAAATCACTGTGCATGCTCCTCATATTCTGCTTCAATTACAACCACGTTCGGGAACAACTGTTATAGCTTTTGGCTGATTGACATGATCGACTATCACACTAACCGCAGATACGGTCATTAACCGTTTAACTGTCATACTTTTATTTTAGTGTGATAGTCACGGAAGATCTCGCACAAAAATCTGTCGTTAATCCAAGCCGTACATTTCGGAACTAGTCCTCACGAGCAGAAACAAACAAACAAGGAATTAGCGCAACGCCACACGCCGTTCTCAAAATGTTTGCAGACGGAAAAAAAAATTCATTTCCAGATTAGTCCGTGTAGATGAAACGTTGTTAAAGGGTCGGTACGTGGCTAAACGTACATAGAAATAGTCAGCGTAATACAGTTGTTCTCTGTTTTCATATGTTAACAAGTACAAAATTGCCTTACTACTTTTAGTGGTAATGCATAGTTTACCTGCAACTAAACCTCATGCTGAAACGGGTTTGGTGGTGTAAAACGGATTCCTTTTGTATTGCAGGGTTTTTAACTTCGGTACGGTGGTGGCGCGACACACTTTACTTCATCTCTAATCTTTCGCTTACATTAAACAAATAACATCATCACACATTTAGATACTCAGTTGCAACAACAACATGTGGGTTTGACTATTTTAATGTCACACTTGATTTTTGGTTGAATCGTAAGGAGTGAATCTCCACAGTGCAGTACTTCTCGGTTTCATCCTGGCCCAAGATGCACTGAACATTTCTTCGTGATCAACTAAATACTACGACACTGCTATTCATACGAGTGAAGAACAACTGTTTGCTCAACAACCAGAAGGAAGACGTAATGGATCAGTTTGTCTGAGGTAGTTCTGTGGTTGATATAACCGAAGGAGAGAATATGTACGGAAGATAACCCCAATGTCAACGGAACAATCGATTAGTAAAATTTGGGTCGGGTTTAGGTGGTTTATTACCGAACCTTCAGCATCTCGGTTGACTGTGTACAACACTCACACAATTAGGCACTTCGATTAACCCTTGAAATCGTAGTCGAACGAACTTCCACGCAAAATAACTCATAGGACCTAGGACTCAGGTCAATAATGGAGGAAGACATCGTATTAATAGATCTACTCAATTCCACTGCTATCAGTAGTCGGCACCAGAACATGAAGACTTGACATTGAAGTAGCCGCAGAAAAAAATACGAGGAAGAAACATTGGAGTGCGGCATAGCATGAAATTTTTCTCGGTACGTGCAGGAACTTGGCATTGATGTATGTGGCAATCGTGCTGTTCTGACACCAGTACCATACGCAGAGAAGTGTTTTGCCTGTTATCATGTTGAAACACCTAACTCCTGTGTTTCTTTCCTGAACGGATAACCCTTGCGCCATCCGTATTCTTGGCTCACAACACACTGGTTGCAACAAAGATTTGTTATTAATCATACGGGAATTCGCATTTATAGATGTGCGTTAGTTTTGAAGAAATCAAAGTTTTTTATTGACTGATCTCAGTGGCTAATGCAAAGTCACAAACTGTAATCTGATTGGTACAATACGGCTCAAGGAAATGGGCGAATAACGAAAGATGTAGCATTGAATCTGTTCGTCCAATCCTGATGTGGTATGGTAACACAACAGTTGAATTGGTGCCTTATCATCTCTTTCGTTGTGTTGGCGTTTGGATAAGCGGCGAGTTGAGCAGATTTCCACCGCACTAGCCTACACTTTCTTATTCACTAATGCATTACATAGTATGTGGCTTAACAACTTAATACACTGTGAACGCAGGGCACGTCCAAAAGTTTAAGGTGTTCGTATTCATAACCCAGGGCAAATAGATGTCATCATTCTGACTGATGAACCTTGGTAGGTGGTAAATTAGTCCCATGTAACCTAACTATATCAGTGTAAACATTTTTGAAACGTCCTGCAGTTTTTAATGAAAAACACGCGTAAAACACTGCTCTTGCTGTCCTTCTTGCTGGTGAGCTGTCGTTTGCATTTGGATTACCTCCATACGATTGTCAACGAGGGGTGCCAACGTTTGCCGAGTCTCTGATAACATGACAGTTGCATAGCTACAGTTCCGTTATCATTAATCGACTGTGAAACCGGCAAACCGTCACAATTTCTTCGAAAAATGAAAACGTGATCTACCCACGCAGCTGAAGTTCAGAGAGCAAGCAACTTCCAATTTATATTCTGCTTTGTAAGCTGTATAAGGCCGGAAAGGCGATCTGATGGACAGAAGTTAACCTGAGCTTGTGGTACGTAAACTGTAACCTCTAGACATGCTTCATTTTGGCGTCCTAAACTTCCTGTTTGAAATTCAAAGTTTACACTTGGATGCTGATTGTGTTGGACATTTTTATGGACTGTTATTCATGGAGTTAGCGATAGGAGCTTCTGTGTTTCCTCGTGTGGTTCTCGGTTATTACTTGAATTGCTAAGCTACTCTGAGTATTTATATTCTGTTTTGTTGTGGTTCTGGTATCAGTTTATCTGTAAGACTTGAACGTTTCTAATGGTGAGTTCAAAATGGCAAATAAATGGTTTTTGTTAGTTTTCGCCGGATTCAAGGATATCACCTTATTCTGTAATTTGACACAATCAGATTAACTATTTACAAAATTTGCTTTGTCATCGTGTAACAGACAATTGCAAACTATGTTACAAAAATATTTTCGTGGATGGAAATAGTTGTTCCACTGTGAACCGGTTTTAGATAGTGAAAGGCTTTTTGATATAATTGTGTACACAAATTCAATAACATAATAGAAAGAAAATTTAACGGGGCGTGTTTTTCGTTTGTATTCTTTCAAGTAATAAACATTCAGCGTGGACATCCAGCTAATTGAACAACTGAAGAATGATTATCAGTAATTTTGCAAACCTCGCTTGACCTGGGCTAGAAAATGAAGGCACCCAAAAAGCAACCGCTAACTGTTTTTGGAAGCGCCGTCATCGCTTGTGACGAGTGGCCGGCAAAGTCACAAGAAACATGTGATGTTCCAGTAGGTGGCATTAGTTTCGTGCTATTTAGCTTGATCTAAGTGACGAAGGTGGCAATGAACATTAAATTCGGCTGATTGGTGCAGCCGCTTTTTCTGTTTCTTCAGCAGTCTCTTTATCCTAAGCCATATGAAATTGGTTACGCGTTAACATTGATACCGCCACTGTTCCAGGGAACAGAAACGAACGTCCTGTACGGTACCGCTATGGTGCTGAATTGGGTACGACCAGTTGACTTTACTTGTTCGTTTCATGCAGAATTAAAAAACGGAGTGTAATTCAACTTGTTAGTGTTTTCTCTTTGCTGTCTAGATAAATAAACCGAAATCATGCGTTTTTTTCCATGTGCAGCTGACGATGGCGCTTGCTAAACGTGATAGCATGACTGTTCAAGCTCAGCACAGTCGTCAGCGGTTTCAAGTTTCTCCCGAACTTATTCATCTAGTTCCATAGAACAGCTCTCGAGTTAACCCTCTTTTGGTCTGATTTTACGAAAACCCGAGGATATCCAGATGCAGCACAATATCAATGAGTTCTGACACACGAGAATTGATATCATTATTTCGCATTTATTGATAACTAATTCATGAGGAAAATCATAGCCTAATTGCTTTTAAAATAATGGCTGAAATGAATGTTAAGGTGAAATGATACAAAAGTTTTCGAAAGACTTTTGAGGAGAATTAGTAATTTCGACAATTATCAGTGTATGGTTAGCGCATTTGTAGTATTGTGCACTCTGTGTGACTGTTCTCGAGACCTCTTGTTTCAGTTTCGTCTAGTTGACTAACCGCGGAAACTGGGGCCGTCATCCAGTCCGCAGAGTTCGAAGTGGGTGCAATCTGCGAAATTCATGTTGCAGAGTATGCAGATCAATGAAGAAATAATTGTTCCGCGCTCTCAATAAATAAATGTTCGAATACACATCTGACAGATCCTGAACAAACAAGCACTTGGAAAAGTGGTCTTAGGTGAACACAAAAATGAGGGAAATTAGGCGAAAGTT
>LOND01005604.1:10404-20854 GCA_014220965.1 Paragonimus kellicotti
GAACGTATTCGTGAACGTCACCCAGCCTGGCTGAGTAGCGGAGTCACCAAGGCAATTACCAGTGCGATTGGGTTGCACACCTCGTTGATACACATCATACTGTCAACCTGGACTCCTCTTTTCGTCCGATTTACCGAGTCAACGCCGGTCACTCAAAAGCTGTCAGATGCCGAATTTTGGCCACAGCTGAAGCGATTGGAATTCGATTAAAAATCCACCCTTATGTGCACAAAAGCGCTTTGTTCAGACGTTGAAGTTGCCATGGCCAACCACCCACACCACGACCGATCAAAGCGCCATGGTTCCAGTTGCGTCATAATTGTGACGTAATCGTATCAAAACGTTGTCTCCGTGTGTGCCTATGATGTCTTATGGTACTGTTTTGAAGATTTAGACCACACCTCGTACAGTGTTGGACAGCTGACAATCAAGATCTCTCTCTCTCTCTTTTTAACCAAATTCGTCTATCTCATGAGGCCATCCGTGGCGAGTAAACAGTTCCTATTGTAGCTGGTCAAACCAACCTTGATGATGCGAACTATTTGCAGATGGGCATTTGCTGTTGCTTGCATCTATTTTAATCCCCGAGGTTCACACTCTCTCTTGCCATGGATGTTCACTTTGCTGGCGTTGCGGTTAACATGCTAGTCTCACAAGCACGAGGGTCAGAGTGCAAACTCCGATCCAGACAAGGATATGCACTACTGATGAGCTCTAATAAGAGCGAAACTCGAGTCTAGTGCTTCCTTTCGAAGTGGGCTAGCCGAAAGGCTTATCTGAATGCGAAGGCTACGATCAAGTGGTGTTCAATTCCCAAATAACCTAAATCCCGGAACTTCACTACTGATCCCTCTTCCGACAATCTGTTGAGTGCACCCTTCTTGGCGTTAATTTTCCATTTGCCACGATCTGCTTCTACAGTTTCGCGGTTTTGGTTAATCAACCAAATCCTCGACTACTCATCAGTAATATCTGAACATATCTGTTATACTTGCTCCATTCAAGACGTCTCGGTTCACGGCATGCCTGTTCCAGGTAAACTCATCCGAGACGGTGAAGGTTTAATGTATATCTCTATACTACTGCTACTATGAAATATAATGCTTTTGCTATGTATGGTACGTGTATATACTTGGAGTGGATGTACTTGAGTGAATCATTTAGCAGATGAACGGAAGCAATAAACTGAATTGTGCTTAGTCTGTTTAAGTAAATCATGTACCTATATACCATCATGTGTTCAACGGTTGTTTGTGTCAAACTACCTTAGCGCTGACCGTAAGACCACGGACACTATTGTCTTAAAAGGACAGCAGACATGGCGGCTTGTCGTGGTCTCTAAAGTCAGCATCAGGAGGATTGTCGATTCCTCCTCAAGTACCTCTGATATACCCAACACAGTATTTGTCTTCATCAGACTTAACGAGCGATCTCAGAAACGACAAGATTGCCTATAGTTCAAGGTAAAGGGATACGTTATGCTGTGAGGAAAAGTTATGAACGACGCAATTGCGCTGGTAATTGTCTTGGTGTCTCCGCTACCAATCCAGGCTGGATGATGGTCACGGATATGTTTAGGTAAGCGCCTGATCGTGCTACCCATAGTTCGTGCGTTATGGTTCCAGTTGCGTCATAATTGTGGCGTAATCGTATCAAAACGTTGTCTCCGTGTGTGCCAATGACGTGTCCGACCTCACTTGAACTTGTTTGTTTTTGTTTGTTTCGCCCTGACAACCCTGTTTCCATATAAATGTTATGTAATTAGCCTGATGATGAATAACCGAAAACGAGCTTGTTCGCTACACATTTTTCGATTATTATTCTGGGGATTTGTAACCAATAGCGTAAGAATTGGGAAGTGGCAATGAGTAGCGTATCGAAGTGACAGTGTAATATCGGTGGTAGGGAGATGGTTAATGACAACGGTGTAACTCCAAGCAAAGTTGAACAACTCTGAGTACATAACAGTCAGTTTTTATATACAACCCCCTCAAAAATGTTGTCAGCTACCAACTACCAACTTTGGCCGCTTATTTTATTCTACTTAATCAATTCTGTGATCGTGGTGTTTTCGTATAAATGCGATTTGCTATTTACATCGGATAGGATGGATTGCACCTTAACTGCTCGATGGCTGACCTTGAGCGGAAATTGAATTCTTTACGTGTGATGGATGCTGAACCGTGTAGTTAATCTCTAAACAAAGGCTGCGGCAGACTGAGTGATTCATCATTTTCGTAGATTTATACAACCAAGGTATCTATGTGTCTTGAACGGATGAACCAACAAAGAGGATCATTGATGTCCCCATTGTTTTCAGACATTAAAACGAGCCTATGAATATGGCACCAGTTTGCGTAAAAGAGGTGGGGTGCAGCAAACAAGAAGAGTTTCCAATTGCGACTAAACAATTTAGAAGTTATTCATTCAAGTTCCGTGGCACTCATTAATATATGGGCCAGGGAAACTATCCTGTGCTGAACGGTTCACCACATCAGAGACAACTTGTTGATTTGAAATGATGCTTTACAAAGCATTTGGTCCCCAATCAAAGTGATTTACAGTGAATTGTCATACTGGCCCCTTTTCTCATTAACCATTCTTAGTTATTTTCGTTATATTCTTCTAGTGTCATGTTATATCGATTACTTTATTATAGTTCTGGAAAACAGATACAAACAGTGTTAAATGTTCCCCATTCACAAACATTGCGCCAATCTTCCATTTGTTACTGCATTATGAAACTGATGAATGTAGTGTTGAACGAACATGGAAAACTCAGTAAAGACCATGCGACTGCTAAGCTAGACTGAAGTGGCCGAAACTCTACAACAGAGGTTCGGACTGTAAATGCATAGGTTGATAAAGAAAACAGGAGAAAAAATCTCTGTCTATTTGTATGCTTGTTGAAGAATGCAATGGAAACAAGGTATGCATGTGTACGTTAATAAGGATAACGTAGATTACTGATAAGTAGTCGAGGATTTGGTGAATTTCAAGGTGAACATCACCCATAATCTAAAATATCGCCTAGCAGGTTTAATGAGATCGGAGATTTCGACCTGTCTAGGAAGTCCTAATCGCGGGGTTATCGATTGGAGTTAACAGACAGTAACTGTGTCTCCTATCGAGACGATCGGGCAACCTGATCATTACTCACAAGCGAAAGTGGTTGAGCGTTCACATATGATAATTCGGTCGTGCCTAATGTGAGGTCAATGGCGCAGTGGTAAACACGGTTGCCTCATGAAAGCGTGGCCGGAGTTCTAGTCCCGGCAGTGGCAAGGATATGCACTACTGACGAGCTCTAATGAGAGCGAAACTCGAGTCTAGTGCTTCTTTTCGAAAGGGGCCGACTGGAAAGTCTATGGGAATGCGACAGCTGCGATCAATTGTGGGTGATGTTCAACTTGAAAAATAGCGTAATCTAAATAAAAATGAAGTCGTCAAGTTTTTAAGGGCTAAATTGGACGCAGTGTATTGTGTATATAGTGAAATGAATGTCAGATATAGTCTGGTGAGTTGTCTTGTCATCACATGCTTCGCAATTATTTTTCTGCCTGTTACCTATATGGTTATCGCACCATCTTCTTCGAAGTATCCGTACACATGGTAACCTAAGCTTTACCGATTGAGCACAAACGCTGTCCGCTAGTTTTGCGATGAAACCTTTGTAATTTAAATACGGAGCTAGGCAAGCAACCCAGCACCTCCAAATTGTCGGCCAAGCGACTTGCTCCAACATGCGCACGATTATCTCGTGTATATCGTCAAGAACGAACAACTGAGTTTGATCTGATTATCTTGGCAGCAGTTCTAGTTTTGCGGTCTGGAAACGAATTGGATTCGTGAAGCCTTCTGCGGGACAGACAACAAATCTGTCATTCTCATGCTGAAAACCATGGGACACGAGAGAACATAAAGGCACTAACAGCGCAATCATACTTACCACCTTCTCGAGTTTTAATTTTGCATAGAGTTAAACGAACACCAGGTTAGTAAGTCAAAACCCCAGTCCGGTAAATGATGATAATTATAATTGTCAGGTCTCTACCGTGCTCTTGAAGCTAACATGTTCGTTCTCACCAGGTCATCGAATGGTCAAACTAAGCAGCGCAACCGGAGTGCAGCCATTATACGGCCATGGATTTTGGCGCATACAAATACCATAGTTTGCAACGAAAAATTCATGGGGGCGTTTCTACTGAGATTGCTGAATGTGCTGTCCTATCTCGGTAAGAAGATGAACTAATCCAAACCATCTGTCTTACGACGACAAGAAAAAATCCGGAGCTTGGCTTGTACACAACGGCAGCTCCAGAATCTACATCCGGTTTCGGAAGCATGCCATACTGATTGGACAGTCGAAGTCGGTCCATTTTAATTTGTGGTTCGTCACACTGTTCACACCACCACCGATCTAACTCTTGCTGATAGATAATTTTAGCTGTGTCTTGCCCTCAATATGTGCCATCTACAAGCCTATATGGTCCGCACGCATAATGGCCGTACTCCTACAGTCCAAGAAATCACATTGTTACACACAATAACTGACTTAAAGACCACAGAAAGGCAGTCGAATAGTTGGTTACTTTCCTGCTGAGCATCATTTGGAGTGGATCGCAGTTTCCTCATTTAGACAGATTTTTAGCTGGACCCCTTCAAAACGAAGCACCTGGTTTAAGTTTTGTTCACGTGGCAACTTGCCAGAAGTGCACGAATTTGCGATGACCCGGATTTGAACTTCGGTCACACCTTCAGGAGGACAATGTACTGACCACTACGCCATTGACACCATTTTAGTTATGACTATCTTTAAAACACATCAATCCCTTTGGAAGGTTGAACAGAACATTAGGAACACGAAACTGGTAGATGCAAGCATTTCGTATTGACTCATCAGTACCAAATTTACAATAACATGAAACGGTTTTTTATATCGAACAGTTAAGGGGGGTGAAATAGACAGTTAGTCGGTAGGTTAAGTAAGATTACTAAGTCCAGGACGGGGTCAAGCTGAATGAACAATTGTTTCTGAACACACAGGGCCGGCTTCAGTCGATTGATTGCGACCGCCTCCATAAACCGCAAGAATCTTGGATTGGAATGACGTAATAGGATTCTGAATGCACAAGCTGGATCGATAACGTGACCAGTGGTCAGGATGTGTCTTGCGACTGCGGACACTGGTTGCTTGCGTGTTTCAACGACATTGCCGTTCTTCGGTAATACTGAGTTCTGCACCCATTTAGGCAAATGTTCCTTCACTCTGGAGATCAAGCACCTCTCGATTATGCTATGTAACTTCCTTTAAAGTTACGCAGAAATTGGTAAACACAATGTCAGGTGACACCGACAGACTGATCTCCCTTGATTGAAGGCACAAGGCAGCTTCTGGGACCAAACTATTGTAGCGAAAAGGCGTCCAATAAAGCACAATCTTTATTGTCCAACACGCTGGTTACCATGCTACGCGCGCGCTCGCGTTTATGAGTCAAAAATTCCAGGTCCACCACACAACCGCTCACACGTCGTGTGCACTTCTGCCCGGTTTGTGTGATCGACACCTTTTGTCGGAGGTGGTTTTCCGTCTGCCATTCCTCGTCCGTTGGTCAGATCTCGTTGAGCGATAGCTCGTCTGGTCACTCGTGTAGTCCATAATTTATCCACTGTGGGCTCTGACCGTATTCCACGACCGTGTCGAGATATTCCTCCGAGTGTTGGAATAATCGCGCCCCCGATCTGGTCGTCCATCCCATTTTGCCTGCCATGTCTCGCCCGTTGGTCCGATCCAGTTGAGCGATGACTCATCCGGTCGCCCATGCTGTCCCCGATCCGCTCGCTGTGGGCTTTTGGACGTACCTCCCCCGCGTTGAGGTATTCCGCCGAGTGTTGGAATACTCGTATCTCCAGCTTGATAATCCACCACACTAATACATAGAGTTCAGCTGCGTCTCTGTTCGTTAATTCGAATTCATTAATCTTTGCTTTGTTTGATATATACAGTAATCACCTTTAAAAGGCGATTCTATACAAACCTTCTTTCTGTTTGAATGGCCGTTTCAATCTACTGTGCATTCTGTGAACCTTTATGGATAACCCTTAGATTGTACTACAGATGTGATCGAGTCTAATTCCTCCACAAGACTGTCATTGTGTACAAATTCGTCTTGCGCGTGTGAATAGTGTATTCACTAGTGCGCGCTTCTGATGGACCGGTGTGAAACTACTAAAGTTGAGGTATTGACCGGACCACGTGGATTTCCTATATGACAGCTCTTTTAATAGAGCCACCTTCCTGGCGACATATGAGCATTCAAGTTGAACATCACCCACAATTGATCGCAGCTGTCGCATTCCCATAGACTATCCAGTCGGCCCCTTTCGAAAAGAAGCACTAGACTCGAGTTTCGCTCTCATTAGAGCTCGTCAGTAGTGCATATCCTTGCCACTGCCGGGACTAGAACTCCGGCCACGCTTTCATGAGGCAACCGTGTTTACCACTGCGCCATTGACCTCACATTAGGCACGACCGAATTATCATATGTGAACGCTCAACCACTTTCGCTTGTGAGTAATGATCAGGTTGCCCGATCGTCTCGATAGGAGACACAGTTACTGTCTGTTAACTCCAATCGATAACCCCGCGATTAGGACTTCCTAGACAAGGTCGAATCTAATTAGAGCGAAACTCGAGTCTAGTGCTTCTTTTCGAAAGGGGCCGACTGGAAAGTCTATGGGAATGCGACAGCTGCGATCAATTGTGGGTGATGTTCAACTTGAAATTTGACAGATTGGTTCACAAGGTAGACAACTTAATCAAGTTGAGCTCACAGCATTCATCTTATTTTGTGAGAGTTACGTAAGGCACTAATAAGCAATAAAATACTTGCAGTTGGCCACTGTGTCTATTTGTTGAAACTTTGTTCGGTCCTCTAATATTGACAGCATCTTCTGCACATACGCGTCTCTGTCTAAAATGACTGCACCGGAGCCCTTGTCTGGCTTAAGGATTACTACATTTTTTGATTTAAGTTCTCTTAGTGATTGTAGGTGTCCTTGTGACAGAGTACCGGCTGTTGTCATTAATAAATCCATTGGCTGTATCAGTGAATTCGGTTTGGAGCCAGCCTGTATTGTCAGCTAAAGATGGCTGAAGATCTGATAAGTGATCAATTAGGCTCTTCAAACTGGAATTCAACATAAACACGATTAGGCTATATGATGATGTTTTGTAATCCAAACCCAAAAGGTTAATTATCAAGTGCAAACGTTAAGCACTGTCATTTGTGAGTAGTGATGAATTTGTTTGATCGGCTAGACAGAGTTGCAGTTAAGGCCTGTTAACTCCACTCGTTAACTCTGTGAGTAGCATTCAGGAGTCAGCTCGAATCAATAGAATGCGTTAATCTTAATGAACACTAGTTTGATAGGTAGTTGGAACAGAACGTTCCGTAATGTCTGGTGTCAGGTCACTGATGCAGTTGTAAACACGGTTCCAAGTGAAAACATGTCCCGAGTTCAAATCCTGGCCTTGGCAAAGGGTATACACTATTGACGAGTGCAAATAAAAGCCTATCATGATGTTATTTCTGTCGCTGGTGATTCACATGCTCTCAATTCCCCGGCATCAAGCTAACGCGGCTCGAAAGTCGTAATGAGAAGACGGATGAATTTTCATGCCAACTTTAGTTAACAGTTTACTCGCTGTACAGACAAGTAGACTTTAGTAAATGCGAGTTAAGCTCCTAGTGTGAGAATCTGTAGTACAACGGCAGGCCAGCTGCCAAAAAAAGATTTTCCATAGGAACTTCAATTCAAATAAGAGTTGAGTTGGTAGGTGCCATTGCCAATGGTACCAACTAGAATTTTGTGACCTTGGAAAGTACAACCCAAAACATTGAAGATTATGTGAATTGGTAATGCAGCTACAAGTGAACCTGCGTTATCTGCGCCAGACCACTAATTCTAATGCCAGTGGTTTGCATTAAGTTTACAGTCATAGGATAACATAAAGAGATACGTTGGTATTAATGAGATAACCCCGAATGGCAGAGAGTTTAGTAATTTGTGAACGTCAGACTTGAGTCTAGTGCGCTTTTCTAAATTGGTTGACTTAAAAGTCTATGTTAATGCGAAAGCCGCTTTCAACTATAAATAATGTTCGACTTGAAATTAAAACTGTAATGTCAAAAGTTATGACGAATATAAAGTCTCTATGTGACCAGTCGTTAAGTTGATCCACGTATTCCCATTGTTCTAAAGACGGGGTCGCCTAACAAACAATAGACTCAGACAGATGCAAACAAATTGTATGCGCACAGCGTGAACTTCTAATCAGAATATCAAACATATGAATTAATCGGTAACTCCTGTCTATTCCAATTTGAGAGGATACGAAAGATCGACGTGCGTTTAATCCGTGTACATCCAATGTGTTTTCCATCGGATGAATAATATCTTCCACCATCCAAACCACAAAACAGCGACCGGTTTTTACTTAATCGAGTAATAAAGCGAACTGGATTATGTAGATGGAGTTGGTGAAGGAAAACAAAAGCCTAACTGTAAGAAGAGTGAAGTAACAAAAGATAAATTTGTGCGCAAATTTCTCACATTTTAACTGTGGTTTCATAAGTCATCCAAGTGAGGAAACACTGCTACCCAAAAGATCGAGGTCTGCCAAATAAAATTCAAGCCTACAAAATAAGCAGTGGTCAATAATAACAGTTCATGGTTAATCTAACCAGCCTTCGAGGTTATAATCGATTTAGACCAAACACCTTATTTCATAAGTTGGATTTTCCAAAATAAACGCACTTCGATTATTCAAACACAAAGTGAAATCTCCACGTACATGACATCGTTAGTAAGGTTAACGAGTCATTGGCGAACAGTGGATGAGCTAAACAAATCGGGCAAATCTGCTAAAAACGGCCGGATTTAGCTGAGTAGTCTGCATGCGGTTTGTTAAATAATCGCAGTTTAGACGAACCAAAGAAAGTTACATATCCCTAGTAAATTATCGAGAGAGTGCAATGAATGCAGTATTGTACTTATGGTAACCAAGGCTAGCTGTCTCACAATCTTTCAGGTCGATCTAATGTCCACAGTGTACAAGCGATAATTGTAAGATCATACAAGCCTAATTGTTATTTCGTAGGTTTTATGAAGTTGCTGGCTTGGTAGTAATTAGTATTATAACAGTGAGATTTAACGAGCCTACTTTTCTTGAAGTGTTACGTAAATCTATTTGTAAAGGACGGGTTCGCATTAATAAGTCCCACTGGAAAATGTGACCACCATTCAACTGGACTTGAACTATTCCAGTCCACGACATAACCTATCTTGCTCAACTGGCTAGAGAGCAACACCGATGTTTTCATGAGTGTTTGATGTCCTCTACCAGGTCCTTTATGTCTAAAACTGGCTAACTTTGCTTGAAAAAAGCGTCACTCATATTTCCCACATATTTTGATGTTGGTTTGACGTTCATTGCTGCTTGGATATGAGTTTTGTTCAGCTAGCCTAACTCAATCATTTGTGTGGTTGCAAGGACTCCCGGCTGTCTATGAAAAGGTGTACAGTGCAATTGTGTGTTCAGGCTTGCTCTAAGGTCCTGAAAAATATCCACTTCGTACGGAAATTGTGCACAGACTTTCAGCATTCGATCACGTTTGTCCCATCTATTTAGCCTATAAAAATGGGCTAATTAGGTAAACAATGTTCACCGTCAATCAGCTTGTCCTGCAAGAAATTACAGGTTTGTGACCAGTAACAGAGACAGTGAACCTGCTCAGTCTGTGCTGCCTGAGTCATACTTTCCGCACGCTGACGTGTCATTACCGTGTGCTGTTCATTGAAACTGCTGACAGTCGGAAGAAATACGAGAGGCAAAGTGTGGAGCCGGTTACGACGTGCGAAGGCTATCATCATTTTGTTGACCAAAGAAGACAAGTACTGCCTTCTTGGTTAGGCGTTGTGTGACTCTCCATATATTTTTATTGAAACGCCCTCGCAGACATGGTAATGTGCTATACTAACTGGTAGAGCTGTATCCGAAAGATTATTCAGTTTGATGTATAAATTTCCACACTTTTGTTTGTAACACACAAACACTTGTATGTTTTTGTTAAGCAGTCGTATTGTAGACTTGCGCTTAGTTTTGTTTTTATCAAGTTTTACCCTTTCTGGTCAATCTGTTTCTTCTAGGTTATTTCACATCACTGTTGCAGCAAGTAGCAGCCTGAGACACAGTACCAACTAAACAAGTTCCTGCTCGTTTTGACTGAGTAAATAAGTGGACTTTCATCAGTCAAACAAGACTAATATATAAGACTGGAAGAGGAAAGCGTATACGTGTAATCATATTACACTGAGCAATAAAACAAGAACTGCGATCTAACATTGTTTGTGAATTTCTGTCTATGTTTCAAATGTTTCAGATAAA
>LOND01005605.1:0-24298 GCA_014220965.1 Paragonimus kellicotti
CCCGGAAGCGAATTGGAACAACTACTGTTGCTCTGTACTAAAAATGTCAGCTTCGTTTTCAAAGATTCGGCTTACAGACAGATTGATGGGGTAGCTATGGGTAGCCTGCTAGGTCGATTTCCTAAGTCAGTGAATTGTTTGAATCTTGCAATAAACGATTTAAGGCAACCGCTTAGTTGTAGGGTGGTCTCTAAAATGGTCATCTCTTCCTGAACAGTATCTTCAGTGCAACTACGTCTGGCCCGATCAGACAATGCGCGCACCAAACCTTGTTTATAGGATCGGGGAACAAAGCTTTCACAATGCAGGTACTGACCTTTCCAAGTGCTCTTGCGATGGACGTTTCGTTAAATCGAGCCATCTGCATTTCTTCGGATACATATATCCAGAAATGGCAGACAGTTTCAATTCTCGCCTTCCATACTGAAATGCATGTTTGGGTGCAAAGAATTCATTTGATCAGTTAAGTTCTGTGCTTGCAGTTGATTGCCTGGGATGAGAAACAATGTCATCGACGTATCGCTTGTAAAGCTGCTGCACTGAAGATAACTGTTCTGTCATTTGTTGTTCACGTTTTGCTACAAAAATTTCTGCCAGAATAGGACCTAGCAGGCTACCCATAGCTACCCCATCAATCTGTCTGTAAGCCGAATCTTTGAAAACGAAGCTGACATTTTTAGTACAGAGCAACAGTAGTTGTTCCAATTCGCTTCCGGGTACTCCAACTTCCGGATGGTGCACCCTCATATGTGGTTAATTCATCGTGGATTACATACGTTGAACTAGCCAGCATGTAGTCCCGATTTCCGAAAACCTCACCCGAATGGAAAATATATGTAACACACTTTCCAAACAAGTGTCTACATACGCCAAGTTGTATATTTCTGGGCGTGAATAGAAGGTTGTCATGAGACTAGAACGATTTAATATGAACCCAAGTTTGATCGATTTCCTTGTTAAGAACGAGCTGAAACTTTGCACTGAGAGATTCGTATAGTGAGTGGAATTATCACACTGTCATAGCTGATTCCTTCCAAGGTCGACTTACCATTTTGTCGCTGATGGTTCCCGGCTTCTTCAATAACTTTTTGAAAACAACAGCCTACTTATTTTATTTTTAACCCTCCTGAATATATTATTTACCGGTTTAATGACTTGAAAGTTGGCTGCAGTATAATAAAACCTAACATAATTATGGTTAAAGACCAGGTGATCTTATGGATTTGCCACGGATCTAGCTGAAAAACCCATTCAGTCGTCAGTTACTCCAACTTGAATAAAAGTCTAACAATTACGAATTTTCTCGGTTGCCGATCCGTATCAGGTGGTGCTATTTCGGGTACCTGATTATTCTGAACAAAATGCGATACCCAACTTTTCAGATAGGGCGGATTGACTGCACTAAAGGTAGATGCCTAAACTTAGTAACATCATGTGATGCCAACTAATATTACCAATATATTTATCTACATAATTGTCCTTGAATTTCAGATGCTCTGTCCAAATGCTTGTGCACGTCGACCATGTCAGTCGATTGATAATGCTATTCCGGGGTCTTGTAAAAGTTACGGTTACCATATGAATGACTACACGTGTACATGTGAACAGGTGAGTGAAACTTGGAGAATGATTGGGATATCAGCGTTTATTTTACCTAATCACGTCCCCAACCGTAGGTGAAATAATCCAGTAATTGGTATTTAGTTTGGTTTCATTTATATGCATACAGCCTAAAGCGTAATGGTTGGTTTTTGCTACAACCCTGCTACACACAATAGAGGTGATGACTAAACTTCGCGTTCCTAAACAATGAATGCGGTACCCTGAGGAATGACAATCCAGTATCAGCTGTACACAGATGAACAGCGTACACCTAGTTCGGAAGGTGTTTATTTGCATAGTGAACTATCATAAAGCACTTATCCGCTATTGTGCGACAGAAAATTTTGTAGGGGCGAAACAGCAGCTACGCGAACGCATAATATCATTCGGCCTGGTCAAGAAGTGAGGTATAAAAAGCAAAAACGAGCGCACCCGTCGCTCACAATCGGACAACGGGCCACACCTTTAGCCCGATTAGGTCATTTAAAAATGTCTATAAAGTTTCCGTCAATTAATCAAGACTAGCCCACTGGCACTGATTGGATCACAGTCCAAAGTTCTACGCTCATCCGCGCCCTCACGTCGTCTCGAGCCCACGCTCCTCTGACATTGATCTCCTACAGATGACCAGCAGTTACGATTTTTCTTGACTATAAAGGGGCGTTCCATTCACTAGAATGATGTGCTCTTTCTGAGTCACTCAAAAAAGCAGTGTACAGAACAGATATACGCAAAACAAAGTGTTAAGATCTCACAATTCAAGGGTCGTAATCCCTCCATCATAAACGGAGGTCTCCAGTCTTCTCGATGGGGTTGCCGCATTGCACTCTGTGAGCACTTCTGACAGCCGCCACAAGTAACCAGTTACGTAAATGGGTGGATGAGGTCCCTTTTAAGTTTACGGATAATTAGCGTAGTGTTACGTAAGCCAATTCTGAGCTTTAAAGACTACTCAGTTAAGATGCTGCACTTTGGTTTGCCAGTTGTGTGCAGTATGTAAAGTTGTTAAACTGTAGCAACCACTTCAACGAACGAAACAATTGTATAATCGGAGGTGAGTACATCAAGATAGAGAAATGAGGGTTTGTATTCCAGCGCAGCTCTCATTGAGTCCATCAAGTACTACTTGATGAACTCTTCGTGAGGTAGTGTCTTTTCGCTCCCATCTACCACACAAGGAATCTTATATATGCTCATGGTTGAAGCTCCATTATCAGTTGTGTTCGCCGCATAATTTGTCCCTGGGAGAAATGTGTACCGTTAGAATTATCCAAGTTTTTCAAGAAGCTCTAGTTACATGAATCTGAAAGAACTTGATCCATGCTTTCTATTAATATACTCGTGCACACTTAGTCACATCATAACTGAAAGATTGTCGTGCCGCATCACACGGCGGCGTCCTTTTTCGGTGTACGCCTGCACACAACAGTCAACATGGATGGCCCGCGCTGCACCCCTTGCAGCTCCACTCACTCACCTCAGATTCAGCGTGAACCCGAAGGAATAAGACCAGGAAGACTGTGACTAGAAGCCTTGTGGCCTAGTTTGCCAATGCTGATTAGCGAACTGATGAGCTATTCTGCAGGTGAAACCGTTATCTCTCGGAGGCAAAAATTGAAGACTCCAGTGGTTGAATCTAGCCAAGCGAGAGAGGAATTGAAAAAATAAGGGAAGAAGTAATTTACTGTAAAATTATGGAGTGCTATCCACTATGCGGCCTTAAGGAAAAACTGCAGATTAATTTTTCAATTGCGATTCTAACAAAAACCTTCAGTATGCAATTCACCAACACGCTGAAGAAAAGACAAGGTCGAAGATCGCCATAACCGAGGAGACTGAGAACGACAGCGCATGATTTCACAAAAAGTGATGATCGTTGGCTTATATGAACGAAGAGTTATGTAGTTTGCTTGACTTTGTTGTGATTAACTTAATCGTCGTTTCTTCAGTGACGAATTTCGTTGAATACGATGAGGTCCAACTTTACTATTGCCTTCCGGGTTCTAAAGAGTAGCTGTTGTTAAAATTGTTAAATGTGAACGGAATTGGGGTGAGGCTGAATGTAATAGTCAGAATTTTGAACTTCGACTAGCCGTAGAAATTGTGCTTGAGTTGTAACTTTCCCGTGTGGGTGATAAGGAGAAGACCTGGGACTGGGTTGCAGTAGTCAGTTGTTATTCATGAGACAAGAACCCGCATTTATAGATGTACATCAGTATTAAAGAAATCAGAGTCTGTCATTGGCTGATCTCAGCAACACATGCAGAGTCACTTTATGTAGGCTAATCGGTGCAATACGCAATAAGGAACTTGACGAATAACAGAAGATGTAACATTGAAGTTGTTCGTCCAGTCCCCATGTGGTATCTTAGAGTGACGTTTGGATTGGTCCCTTGCTAGGGCGTCTACTATGTCGTGGTTTGGACAAACGGTGGATAAAGTAAAGTTTTACTACATCAAGATAAAACCCAGCTCCACGCCGGCAACAATTTTGAAATCTTCCTAGAACGATCTACACGATTGTATTTTGCTTGCTTACCCGTGACTGAACTGGACAAGCAAACGTACCTGAAATCGTCCACAATTCTTGGCGGTTCACGGAATAAAACATCTTGATGAAACCCATAAAGTGACCTACGAAAGCCAGTTACATTCAAGGCGCTTTCAATGAAGATGGCAAGCAGTTAATATTATGTAAATCGTACTGCGACTCATCCGTAGCCCACGATGCTCCTTAGAAACATTCACTTCCAAGATTCCCATATTAAGCCAACTGAGCAGGGCTCTTGCTGAAACCGTTCCAGCACGACTCATTACCACCCCAATGTTTGACCAAGCTCCGTTTGCTTGACTTATCTAAAAATGAAGGCACTTTGAGCGTATGTTGGGACTCCCTGAGGATTGTAACCTATTTTCAAATGATTAATTAGCTGAAAAGTGCACGAACCAACACAAGTTTCACCCCGCCAACAAACCGTTATCACCTGCAATCCTTTCTCACTCTTATTTAACGCACCGCGGAACTAATCCTGCCGCAGGCGATCAAGTTGTTTAAGATGTCACCTACTTCTAAATCTATTAGATGCGGAAAAGTCTTTGAAATGCATAGTGACCGCACACTGAAAAACCTCTCCTTTTACTTAATTTTGCTAATCACACGGCACTTAGTTTTCGTAGCTTTACGGTGATCTACAGTAAACAGGCTTGCAAACATGCAAAACCAACTTAATCCCGACTCAATAGTTTGGCTTGTGGGGAAGAAACAAACAGAGTTTTCCAAGGAAACTTAACCTGCAGCGTTTCACTCAAAGGTCTGATATTCTTGGCTGTGAAGAGCTAACTCATTCTAGAGGTCCGGTGAACAAGACATTTACATCTCATCCAGATTACTTCTGCGCGCAGTAGACGTACTGCAGGTTACACCAAGGCTTGCGAGCAATACTGTTGGTTCTCCGATTGTAAAGAATAATTCGCTGGCGGTCACGGTCAACTGTCGGGAGATCAAACTGTTTTCAGGTTTATAGTACCTTTCCTAATCTTCTTTCTATATAGGAAAACAGCTGTTCTACAACTAAAATATAATTCCGATGTGTAATCATAGAATCAAACTACATTACTTAGGCACTCCCGCACAATCAGTAGTGCGATATACAAACCTATGGGCGTAATTACCCTTTGTTTGGATGGTCCTCTTTGACCCTTCTGGTATGGTTGGATCGGAAATAATCGAATTTCTAGTCAGCAGAGCCGTTTGGATCATACCAAAACAGAAGCTTGAAAACCCAACCACGGTGGTAGAAAAAACATTGGCATACACATGAGTGTACAAGGCTTCGTCTGCTCGCTGAGGGGACTCTATGTACCATTTCTTAGTAAGCAAGTGACAATGCCTGCTCATTTTTCACTTGCTCTTCCCTAATTGAAGGATGAGCATCAGAAAACATTGCGCATCAAGTGAAGTTGTTGGCTGAGCAGCAGTAAGACACATGGTATTACACAACGTAGACAACCTACAGTATTGCTCTAAAAACCTTGACCCAGTTCACCTTTAGAATGGATTCTATATTTTGAACGGCATAATGGCAAAACTGTTGAATAATTGAGAAAAAAGCCATTTTAGAATAGGTTTTCTTTCTCGCGATCTGGTCTTGGACTCCTTTTACAAATCACAAGTAAGCAGTAACAGCGACAAACCAATTACTGAATATGGGATTTACCGGACAATTTTTCATCAGGGTTTAAGTTTCCAGTGTTTCAGACTTGGCTGTTTTTCGGAATTTCCATAAGTTTTCAAGCAATTAGATGTGTGCCGTACTAGGACGCTAAGATAATTTTGAAATTTATTTTCATAGGGTTTCGAATGGGAGAACAGTACGCAGTTGTGTCTGATTGATGACAACTGCGCCAAAATTTGTCAGGAAGCCAATACCTTGAGTTGCATCGTGAACCGAACCTCAGGTAATTTTGTTTTTTTCTCCTGTTCATCTAAAATTTCTGAAGTTGAGACGATAGAAGTGATACTGGCTCAATACAGTACTAAGTAAAAACAATTGTACACAAGGCTAATGCAACAAACCTCAATCGTGATTTCTAGTGGAAACCTCAGTTGCATAGCACTGTTAAGGAGAATACTGTATATCAACTTAATACTAGATAGTGTGGGCAACGCGGCCCAAAATAATGCGGGCGTGAGGTTAGTATTTATGCTGAACGATGCACTGAAGACAGTCTAGCCCTGACAGCAATATGAGACAAAGCTAAGACGAGTTCATACTGAAGAGCTGTTCATTGGCAATGGCCGTGGAACATGTATTACACGTTGTATTGTAAACTGTGAGAAATTTTGCCAAGTTCAGCATCACTACGTGCCTTGGTTTTTCTTATATTTGTCACAAAGCGTCAACCCAATTCCATTTTGTGCATGACCTATGTGGCCTTTGCTCAAATGGTGTGCGGCATAGAGTGCAATTTCCTACTTTCTGAACTTGTTAAACCAATGTTCTCAAAAATAACAGCGACGCTTAAAGGGGTTCGGCCACACAACGTCGTTGAGCGCTCCCTTCACTCATCCTGTGTATTTCGTGTTGAACCAAATTTCTTTTCGACTTGTTGGTTGTGCTTCACGTTTGCCTAAAATAGCTACCGTGAAGACTAGGATGAATGTATCAGATTAAATAGCTGCGCACCACACGGATCGCCGTATAGGTGGGTCTAATAAACCAGGCAGTGATTAGAGACCGCACATTGGTGGCAAACAGTCGGAACACGTACGCGTACGGCTGCACAACGTCAAAGTCGCTCCAGCCGTTTTTCAAGCATACTGTCATTCTCCAAGTTTGTCATAATAAGCATGACATACGACACAAACCCCAGAAAAGACTTATCTGAAGAGATAACATCATAGTTACGTGACACAGCAATGCTTATGGGGTGCGGTGTCAACACGATGATATTCTTCGAAAGCATTCTGCATTCCCTCTTCTCAGGGATAGAATACCATCCATTTTGCTGTTTCGGGGGAAATGTCTTCGTAACAGAATCTGTGTCAACATCGATAGCTTGTTGACTTCGGCACAAACCGCCACTTTCAGCAGCGTTTGGTCCTCCTCATGTGATTTTGATGATAAATGTTATTTGATGAGACTTCCTTCACCATTAACAGTGAAATTACACATACATTTGTACGCAGTGAGTGAGAAACATATTCTTCTTGTTACGTAATAGAACAAAGGTGAAGGTCATCTAATCATCACTAAGTTTCGCGTCATGTGATTAGTCCACCGTTGGTATTGATGTTTTGACGTAGGTGAACGATGGCGTTTCGATACAGACTAATGTGCGCGTTAGCTAGAGACGATGGTGACAGGAACACACGGAAGATAAATGCTATCATCAAACGTACTTTTAACCGTCAACTCACGTCACACGGCAAGGAATAAAGTAAACCTCATTAAGTTGAAATCAAACTCAGAACAGGGTCCAAAATGATTCGAACATAACACACCGCTTAATAGGTCGTAGACACAAATCGTCTCAAAGTGATCTTGAAGTCCCAATAAGTCGAATGTTAGCGGTGTTCGTAAGCACTCAATAAATGTTGGACTGTCGGCCTCAGTTAAACTCAGTGCAATCAATTCGAATAGGTCAGGCAATTGAAAATTGAAACCTTTTCCGGTTCGTGACAGTGGTAACTATTATCAAGTGGATATCACTTCTACGCACGACAAAAGTTGCTTTTAGCAACAGTAACCGATGTGCACTGATGTGTCTAGGAGAATTCTGGTGTTTTGCATCACCATGCCTTTGGAAATTTGTTATACAAACCCATAGATCACAATAAGAGTGCTGCTCCTGATTCGTTTTTTCGAATTCTGGTCGGAGAAAGACGTGTCAGCTGACAGCGTTTGTTACGTGAACGGATTGATTTACTAGCGTCGTTCCACCTAATTAGCGTTCACTATCAACCATACTCCTCTATGCGTTGCTCACACTTGATAGTGAGACACGGTCTCGTCGTCTACACGTTATCGATCGATTCCGATGTGATGCAAAATGTCTACCTTACTAATTGTATGCAATGCGTGATTAACAGTTGAATAAGACGGATTTCGGTGTTTTGAGGTAGTTGGTGCAGCCAAAATGAGCGTTTGGGTTTACAATCACTTTCAGACGTGTTCATTGATTCGAGTACCCGGAGATCGATTAATCCGAACCTCTGTTAGTGCCAAGGATAATATCAAAAACCGTCTGTAGTGGACGATGAACTCTTGTTTGGGTAGCGTAAAGTGTATTTATGCAGCGTTATGGTAAAACGCAAGTGGGAGAGGGTTGAACGATAATAGAAAAATTTTCTGGCTGTTACAAATACATCAACAATTTTCTTACGAAAGCCGCATAAATGAGCAACTAGTTTATCACTCGTCGAACTGGACCAGGAACAATTTGAAGCATTAACACTTGGATAAAAGCCCTCTGCTCTTCACTGATTCCACTGAAGCTCAGCTTTCACACCTAGTCGACCAAATCAAATAGTTGTCTGTTCAGACGGCAAACACAATTTGCCGAAACCAAAATTGGTCGATGCCCACACGAATGTCAGAATTTCCGAAACAGAAATCACAGTTTATTTACAGCTTCCCACTGGAAGGTATTGAAGGAGTTAAGAGTGAGTGAACAGTGTGATTATGAGAACTGAATGAGAATCGGAAATAGGTACCGTGAACATAAACGATTTGGTTGATAAAGTACTGCTTGTTCTTAGCGATACGCAGAAGTTTTTGCCCGATGAGAAATGAAATATTATACTAGAAATGTGTACAGTTATTATTAAAAACTTAAATAATGTGGAAGCTGAGCTGTGAAAGCGCAACAGCCTGATAGTTTCAAACCAATGGAAATGCAAACATCATACTTGCATGAACAGCCAAAAATATGTCAGCCTGAGATTAGCTTTGTTCACAGTGAATTTCTCACAACACAAACTTGTGAACAGGCCTGTGTATTCACTGGAACCAGTCAGGAAACGCCATTGTAAATTCAACATGAAATACAACTTTAGGTTGCTGGAATATCTCAGAGGTATAGCTGTCACACATATAGGTGCAGGTTCGTTTGATTTAAGGTTTCTGTTTACTAATGTTCGTTTGGGCAGTACAACTGAACAGATTTGTAATTGCCAAGCACATTTTCCAAATACCATACGTTACAGACCGTTTGGAAGATTTTATCAGACAAGTGGCATATCATGTGAAATTTTTGTAATTACCCAAAATTACAGAGCACCTGTTTGCAAATCACAGCACACTATAGCTACGAGTTCATCAGTGGAAACGTTGTGACTATAGCTAATCGTGAGTGCCCTGATTACACTACTGCTAATAGTCCCGCGGTCGACAATCAGGAAAACTGTCCGTGATACAAACACTTGAAAAACGCAATGTTATTGGTGCAGCACTGATACACATTGTCTGGTCAAGTGCCTTACTTATTACTATATATATATATATGTATATGTATATGTGTGCTTGTAGTTAGAAATAACTTATCTGTATCCACAGCTCCCGGCTATCTATTTCTATCTCAGTTTTGAGACAGTTCATCGTTTCTTAGTTTAGCTGGTTAGTTCAGCTTGTTTGTTAGTTCAATCAGTTTCATTACAACAGTTTTATTTTGTGTCATAATCACTGTCACACTGATGGAGTCGCCATGCATAATCTGCTGAACTCTGTCCTAACGGACTTTCTATGGCTTTCATCGTTAAGAGTATGTCGGTTTCATCAAAAGTACTGCACGTTTTAAAGGTTACTCAGATGGCATTCTGATCGTCACAGAGAGTATATCAAAAACGACAGAGTTGTTTACAGCACTGTACTAGATACCCGTACATCGAACGGACATCAGAAGGGAACGAGTCAGATAGATTAATGCTAACAGATTTGCTAATAACTCGAGGAAAAGGCGAGGTCGATTCCAAGTTCAATCAATTAGATACAGGTATATACTAACAACTACACGCTTTTCCTTAATTTTTGCCCACTAACTTACAAGAGAAACCTGACGTGCATCTTCTTTCTGGAAGCATGACGTATATGTACTAGTGGCAAGTTATGAATGGTTAATTTTCCTTAGTTTATCATAGAAAGAAGAGTTGATTTAATCGTGATGCTCCATGGGAAATGTTTTCTTAGAATAACCAGTTATGCGTCTTTTGTGTGATAAATAATCGGAGCACCAACTGACTACTACCATTTGCGAAATTACTACACTGCTCAACTTCACTTGCTACAACGAAAAGTCCAAATACCGGTGTCATTGCGCATGAGGAACTAGAGTGAACTAGTCATAATATCTGGAATAGTTGCAGCGGGCACTATATGGGGAGGATAAGTCGACCTCTAGATAATCGAATCAGCAAATACTTTCACAGTGGTCGCAGTTCTAAATAGCCACTCTGCCTGCACCACCTTCCTCAAAAGACCGAAGTCCATGATCATCATTCGCTTTAGTACACACTTGTGAAAAGCCACAAGGTAGACATTACCACCACATTCATTGCTCTGTTCCTCACCAGAAAGAGACGTATCCTACAACTTGCTGAAGCGTTATTAATCGAGCATACTAGCTGGCTGTTGTCCGTTCAGAAACAATTCGTGCTGACATTTCGGTTTCACTTGTAATCCAGTGTGGTGTGACAATAATGAGTCATACCTGTGTGTAGTATAGCTCGCTCTGTCGTTGGTCCTGAAAATAGACCACAATACGGCAAGGAAGTATTTGTGTACAAATGATAAATATTCACCCCTCATGGTGCACGTAGAGTTTTCTTTATTTGACTCGACTTGAGAAGAACACAATGAGAAACTAAACAATTCAAAACAAAAAACAATAAGGTTCCAAGAAAACGACGAAGAGAGCAGGAAATATTTATCTGGAAAACATTACATGACTTGTGTTTTTGTCGATTCGGTCAAAATTCTTGAAAATCACTTTGTTTAAAATATACTAATGAGACAGCCGTCGACAGTAATAATTTAATCAGTGTTCCTTTTTGGATCCCTACCGCAGCCACTGCTATCTGCCGATGCAAAGATGGTTTCATGGGATTCGATTGCAGTCAGAAGTTCGATGCTTGTGTCCTGGGTAAAGCTCCGGACGCACGCGGTCTGAATGTTGGTGCTATTGTGCCGTCTGGCTACGACGCATGCGGGACTACGTTGGACGCGAGGAATTTGTGTTTCAATGTCCCCGATACGAGCAGTTATACGTGCGTTTGTAGTCCGGCGTATGTGCGGGACATCACGTTGCCATATGACAATTGTCTGAAGCCTTTGGATAGCTGTGATAAACGAATATGCGTACATGGTCAGTGCGTCACATCGCCGGTATGTAACTTGTTTACTGGTCACGTTCTCTAAATAAAAAAAGAGCAAACCATTTTCTGACGACGACCATCTTCGGGAACGTTAAAAATCAGTTTACAACTTTCTTATTTCAAAATGTTTCTAGCCAAATTGACTGCTCAAATATTCATTCTGACGGACAACCTGTTAACAACCTTGAGATGAATGAAACAGCGCAGATTGTGGGCAATACTAATGAATAGAACTCAATGTGTTCAAGTGTAGTTGCGTAGCTCAACCTACTGCACTGTTCACTTTGAAGGGAAAATTACTCAGCTTCATTCCGAGGAAGAGATAGTTGTCGCAACAAAGCTAGGTATGAAAAACATCAAAACAGAAGGAATCTCAATAAAATAGGCTGTCAAATGAAATACGTTTATATCCTATTCAACTTTAAACAGTTGACATGCCGCTTCAATCGGATTGTCACCCGAAGACAAAACCTTAGTCACCAAATTAAAATACCCCTCAGAATATATGATAGATGATGTTCACTGATGAGTAGTAAGGATTTTTGTTTTTATAGAGATTGAACATCACCCACAATTGATCGCAGCTGTCGCATTCCCATAGACTTTCCAGTCGGCCCCTTTCGAAAAGAAGCACTAGACTCGAGTTTCGCTCTCATTAGAGCTCATCAGTAGTGCATTAGAACTGGCCACGCTTTCATGAGGCAACCGTGTTTACCACTGCGCCATTGACCTCACATTAGGCACGACCGAATTATCATATGTGAACGCTCAACCACTTTCGCTTGTGAGTAATGATCAGGTTGCCCGATCGCCTCGAGAGGAGACACAGTTACTGTCTGTTAACTCCAATCGATGACCCCTCGATTAGGACTTCTCTCAATGCCTAATGTGAGGTCAATGGCGCAGTGGTAAACACGGTTGCCTCATGAAAAGAATGGCCGGAGTTCTAGTCCCGGCAGTGGCAAGGATATGCACTACTGACGAGCTCTAATATGGTGCTTGTTTTTCGAAAGGGGTCGACTAAAAGGTCTAAGTGAATGCGACAGCTGCGATCAATTGTGGGTGATGTCCAATCTGTATAAAAGCTTGTGTTGAAAGAAATTAAGTTAGAACTTATAAAAGTAACTGTCTCGCAAAACATGTGGCTGTCTTTGGCACCGAAGTGCTAGTGAATTCATGGTCGGAAAAGTGGACTTTCATAGTGAAACTCCTGCCAGCGAAAGTGCAGAATAGGAGATGAGCAAAAACTGCTGAATACGTAAGCTAACAGTTCAAGACGAAGAATAAATGATTTACATATGTCTGAGGGATTGAATCCACCTGGCAGTCCATTGCATGGATCACCCACTGAATGGCAGCGTCGTCAGACTCAATCTGTACTTTCCGATCTTGTCAGCCCGTGCACCCTGGCTTCGATAACCAACTACTATGCTGTTGCCCTGTACCACTGATTCATCATCGATAACTGCGATCACGTCCAGCTACATCGGCGAGATTTGTGCTGGCACTAGTAATTTCCTAAGACTGTGGAACCGAGATTGCGTGATCTTTCCGACGAGTCACTGATCAAACGATTACGCATGGCACAACACTCATCCAGTATGCTTCAGCACGTTGGAACAGAATGAAAGAGATTTCTTGAAAAATGCAATTGCCACCGCAAATAATTAGGTAATCATATCTACCACCTCAAAACCTCCTGATCTAACTCCGTAGAAGGCCACGTCGAAGGTGGGATCACACAACACAAAATTCTGAGAAACATGCTTCTCATATGGACCAGCCAAGTATTGTAGAGTGGAGGGTGTTCTACTTTCTGAAGTCCCCGACCATTCAGCACATGGCATAGTGTGCCATCCCCAACACATTTGCTTCTTTTTCGTTTGCCATCATCAAACCTTTAGCACGCGGTGGGGTGTTACTTCCCCACATGAAGGAACCAAACGAATCGTCTTTGACTTAAGTCCGCAGGATTGGAAATTGACCGGAAGACAGTTTCTTTGAACGTGAATTGTGAAAAGCGAGGATAATACTAGTTAACCTTGGGACGTAAAATCTTCCAAGCCGAATTTTGATTTGGATGTAACTGACTGATACGTATTAGGGAAGCAGGAGTCATTATTGAACGCACTAACAGATTTTACAGACCATACTTTTGAATGTATTGCAGTGGAGTCCACTCAGAAGTAGTGGGCGATTCTAGTTTGAAATCAGATGTTGCCTTATCAAGCAAATGCACTGGCGTTGATTCTTGCGCTCCTAAGTGATTTTATCCAGTACTGCGTGAAGTTGCAGTCGGCGGATAGTGACGGTTCCACCTTTCCATGTAAACAGGATACCTAAGTAGTTCAACGAGTCGGAGAATCACAGTGAATGGACCAAGGTAAGTGATTTCTTCTGTGAAACCGTCGTATTATGCCTATGGGCGCTACGGCTGACCTTGAAATCCGTAATCTAATTGTAGATTTTCAGTCTGGTTAGCTGCAGAGCGCTGGATAGGGTTGCAGGCTTCTCCGGGAAACGTGCTGGATTCCCAGCCAACGGGATAAGGCCATTACATAAAGTAGAATCGTTGATCACACTGTTGTAAAACTGGTGGCCAAATATCGGATCCTAAGTAACCAACGCTGCCATCCACACTTAATTGCAGTCATCGCTTCCAGACAAACGTTCGGGTTAGTCCACTTCAAAAGAAAGCAACAGCCTCAAATTTCGTCTTTATGAGAATATATCAGTAGCGCAATTTCTCGTCCAGACCGGAATTTACACATCATCCTACGTGCTTGTGAGGCAAGCGTGTTAAGTATAACGCCAATAATTTCATAATAAGCGTTATCAAATAGTCATATCCAAATGCTAGACCACAACCCCTTGTGAATAGGGTTCAGCTTGCACTGTCAATTCAAAAGAAGAATACAACAGAGTTGCTATGTTCAATCCATTCGAAAATCTTATGACCATGACCTTTTTAGTTGGGTTGAAGCCACTTTTTCCATTAGAGCAATTGAACACGATTCAACTCATTGGTGGAAGTTCGGGGGTGGAGGTAGTTTCAAGTTGCTTGTGTAAATTTCAGGAGTGATAACCGGTCACCGTAGCCAACACCGTACTGGGACCGGAAGATGGAACCTGTGAGCGTGGCTGAAACGTTTTCATACACTAAGCAATTTGGTGTGCTTGAATCAGTTTATTGAACCGGTCCCACCAAATGAAATCGAACGATTTGGACAAGCTAATGAAATCTGCTCACAGGCTGAACGATGTTGAACGGGAGTCCCGGAGCAGCGCGTGAAGTAGTGACGTCACTTCGAAACAAGCATCACGTGGTTAAAGTGCGAACTGAAGAGTTTATGGAGGTGTTCCGACGATCGACCATTATCATGTGAAAGCAGAGTACCAACGTTTGGGGAGGTTACGTTGTTCATTTTAAGGATGTGAGTGATGCAAAAGTGGCACAAATGGGCTAAGTAGTCCTAATTCAACAGACAGAAGTTGAAGTATCTAGGCAAGGCGGTTGCCTTCAAGTGCTTCAGAGGTTTGTGCGGTAACTCATACAATCTTTCAACGGAGGTTTCTGTTGTCCTCATGGTACGAAATATTTCTATGCCAGTGGTTTGATCAAACAGGGATCCGCCCAAAAGCAAAATCGTGCGAGTTGGTCGCAAATTTAAACGCCACTGAACCGACAGTGTTTTGGACCAGAGCCTGTTGGAGTTGATCCGGAGGCTGCGGTTAACAGTGTGTGCTCTTCTTCAGTTTCCAAAAAACTGCGAAGGCTTTATCTTCTCTTCAGTTATCGGTACAGCGTTTACACAGCTGTAACGTTTGTCTTCTGTGTCAACTTCCCGCTAGTGTAGGTTCTCGTTGCAACAACAACAAGATGTCAGATGATCACTGGACATATGTAGGAAAGCGGATATTTAGCATATCTGTTTGCTTACTGACTGTGTCTGTATCAACCCCGTATAGAGATCGCAGGCGGCTGATAACAGTTCATCGCTGTGTTGGATTCGCTGTGGGTCGCCGCACTTTGTAACAAACGGGTAAATCACTCAAGCGCCTTGCTGTTTAGGACTCTATAGTCAAGACTGCTATTAACAGTGATGTGATGGTTGGACTGATACTAGGAGATGAGCATTTCTGCTAGCTTAGTGCACACAAACTCGTCCAGGTAATTACGAGTGAGCCAGTTGATAAATGAGACTGAGGCTGCGGCTAAAATGTACGCCAAATGTGACACAGTAGTGGTAATTCCTCGGCAGACCTAAAAACAGACGTCTACCCTCGTCGAGAACAGTTAGATGCAACAATTTTCATACGGCTTGCGTTCGACGGGGTGCATATGCCTTCTGTGCTGTCAGCTGCTAAGTCTTGTCGGAATCTCATGTTTATAGTCGGTGTGGTCAATTATCGTACGGAGCTAAATTCCCACTTTTTGTCCCACTCCCTTCTTGGATCGATGTATACGAATACACACCGACAAACTAGCGTTAGATTTACAATTCTGGCCATATTCTGTATACAAGTACTCTGTTGGCTTTTCCTGTGTACCGGAGGACCTGGCGGAATTTACTTTTTATGATTTGTTGTAACCAGGACTATGAAACCACGAAGAGTAGTTGGATCTATCTGTAGTTACTGAACTATCATCGAAATTGCCTAGTCCTCGCCACAAGGAGGTCTTTCAGCCTTCCAGTTACTACTACAATTTAACCATTATGACAAAATTTATTGCATTTTCTGGGTTGTCTCACAGAACACTAATCAGTCCAGTTCTACTGTACTGACCGGATACATGGCACATTCCTACTGAAAAGACATACAAGCTGTGGGTATTCGGCCTTTGTTGCCTCAGCCAATTGACCTGTACCGAGTTGACTGACGGCGTGAACAGCCTCAATGTCGGTCGGCGTAAACTTGGACAATCTTCAGGTCTGAAAGTATGGCCGAGTTAGTAGAAATGCCTAGTTCACGCCAGTTAGATTATATACCTCCATATCAACCGAGCCTCTGTATTATTCCACTGCAGTCACTGAGAATTACGACGGTTCAGAGTAATGGTAACGATTTCAGAAGTCGGGGACAGTGCGTCTATCCACATACCGTATTGTCAGGGCTCTCAAAAACGACAGTGTTGCAGCTGTTGTTGGACCTGTTTTCTAATGACATTCGGTTTCTCTTTATGAATGCACATGTTCTTACGTTTATCAGTTCACAGATTTGGGTAGCCGCTTACACAAAATTTGCTTGACTTGTTTCTGTACGACCTGTGTATAATATATATATATATTTAAAGTATTTAAAAGGGCACACACTGAGTAGTGAACGATTTATTGTGACGTTTCAAATCCACACTAGGATCCGTTATCAAACAAATTATATATATATATATATATATATATATATATATATATATCACACAGTAACAAGTTAAGTGCTGTTCATTCTAGTAGTTGTCTAAAACTAAAAAAGTCAGTTTCAGTTCCAATAAACGTTGCATCCCCATCCCCATCATCAACGAACTCGACTGCAATTTGGCAAGGTTATTTTCGATATTGCGCGCAAAAGAATAGTTCTATTCAGTATAAATGTGGTTTCCTGCGATTCGCCTGCTTGTTCCATGGTAAACGTTTACCACCACCGGTTTAATGTTTAAGATGATAATCGCCTTTACGACTGTTCTCACACCTTCGTGATAGATCTAGTCCGCGCAAATTGTAACTGCTCCTTCATCAATCGATATTGATCAATTATCATTTGTTTATTCAAAACATTTTGGTAGCGTATGATCACGTGGACAAAAATGAGCTTGGCAACATCAATATATTCACTGACTTTATGTTTTTGAGTGTGCATTTCATTAACTTTAATTCAATTCATCAATATCTATTTAACTGGCTTCAGATTTCCAATGTTAAATGAACAATCTGATGGGTGGCTTCAATAGCTATAACTTCTTAACCAAAAGTTTGGAGAATGCACAGAGCAAAAAGTACGGTGACAAACAAAAGTTGCCGGTCTGCTCATAATTATCAGTATGGAATTAACTTCAAGCGATGTGCAAGTACACCCATCCCTTAAGGCAAACGTGAAATACTGTTGGTGGATAATCAGGTATGCGCATGATAAATTTAAAACAAACACATTGTTTCTTGAGACCTTGTGAAAGATCATTTGCTTTGGTTATATTCACAAACGTCGTCACAGTTTAATTCATTGCACCAGTGAAAGACACACTACAGATATCCGTTGGTTTCGGCGCAATATGCAGGTGAGATAAGCCAAAAATGTTGTACCCCCAAATAAACACAACTTCAGTAAACACCGATGCCAAACTTCCAAGGGGACGTTAGCGTTTTAATTAAAATCCAGTGCGTTTAGTAGAATTTCCTAATGATTACCGCAGTGCATCCGAAATAGTTGATTCTGAATTGTTCATTCTTAACATAATCAGTTATATATAACGACCTCCTTTGTCTCGTTTGAAAAGTAACACATTTGTAAGAATTGTACGTCACTGATAACTGGTCCAGTCTCTCGTATGTTCATAAAATTTTAAGTCGTCCTCTTCAAAATCTCTGTCTCTAGCTTCATTGTTGTTAGAGTCAATGGTAATATAAGATTCTTCAGTTGGTCTTTGCTCACCTAGTAAATATATTTATATAGATCTGATCGTACACCTAAGTTCAACTGAAATGATCTAGTCTGCAGGCATGATCACGTTGTAAAAACATCTTTGCATCATGGATCAACGTAACTGACTGCATTGGAATACGTAAACGACTGGATTCACGATTATTTGTCGTTTACCAGTAGGCAACAGTGTAATCGTCAAAAGTTTGGTTTACCATGGGATTTTATGATTAACGATGAGTTGCAGACTTTGGTTCTGCATAAATTGACCAGTACTCAGGATCGATTGCAGCTATTGTGTTTCCTTGAACATCTCATTCGGACACTATTAAAAACACTTTTTTCAATAAGTAGTTTGACAGGTTTATGTTTTTAGATGAGACCCAATTGTGAAAAGTCAGGGCTTCGGCTGGATTCGAACCAGCGACAGAAACACCATGCCTGAACGCGGCAAGCGCTCTACCAGCTGAGCTACGAAGCCACGCCAGGAGCTCGGAAATTTCACATTTGGACTCGGTTACCCACCCGTCCCACTATCTCATATGGAATCCACCAAATGATCCAGTGGACCGACTGCCCTGGCAGGATTTCTCGAACAGTTCACGCTGGAATCCACCAACGCCACTGTTGAGCATTGAAATTGTATTACTAATAAGTAGTTTGGCTCCTGGTGCCTTCCCAGGTTGACCCACTATCGCCGCTGCCATTCAACATGGCAATGGATAAGTTGTTGGCCCTATCCCGACCGAAGCTTGACTACCAAATCCACGATACATTGATGGGCGGTTTCGCGCACGTCGACGATTTGATCCTCTTGGCCGATAATCCGACGTGTCTCTCCGAGTAGCTTGTAGCCGCTGCTGTTGTTCTGCAGCTAACCAGACTGGATTTCAACATCCGAAATACTAAACTCGAATTCGTATTTGACGACCATAAGCACAAAGCAGTTACTATCGCTAACGAGTCCATTAATTTCAGCCCGGACATTTTTCACTCATCAAGCGCCTCTGGCACGGTGACCTATCTGGTTATCCCCTTCATCATGAAGTGTAAAACATTCATGAATCACTGATTGCGGCTCCGCATGATGCTGGATAATACTACCAAAGCAACCTTGAAGCCGTATCAGCGTCTTCACCTTCTGAGACAGCATCTGATCCCGAAGATGAATCACTCGTTAGTGTTGAGCCGAGTCCACCGTAACACGCTCAAAGCTATGGACTGTACAATTCGCCAGTTTGTTCGGCAGTGGCTCCGCCTTCCTAAAGACACACCAATCAGCTACATTTACATCCTAATTCGCTTGAGTAGTCTGGACATTCCGAGTTTGTTCACTACGATTCCCATCTCGCGAGGAGACTGCTCTTCGGTCAATGTCCTGTTCTGATGAACGTGGTCAAGGATAATTTGTTTCACCCTATAACGAGTGTGACGAACAAGAAGGAAGCTCATGCGGCGTAGATGGATAAGCTTCATCATACGCTGGACGGCCGTGGTCTTCAGGAGGTGTTCCAATCTCCACTCTTCCAATCGTTGGCTGTTGAAACCAGACCACATTTTCCCCATCATCTTTATTCGTGTCATCCTGCACAGATGTTATCTTCTGCGGACTAAAATCCGAACTTATCGTTTGACAATCACTACCAAGTACTCCGCTTCCTAACCTCCTCGTTGCTTACTCGCTGGTGCCACCCGATACGAGCGATCGAACGCAGACATCGGTGGTCAAATACCTGAAGACGGTTCACGTCCTCTACTCTGAGCGGCCAGTTTCGCTGCCGTAAAGTAACACAGCCCTCACTGTCGTCTTATATAAGCGACCTTTAAACCTCAGAGAGATATCTATCTGAACGGACAATGTTGTGGAATACGAGACCGACTCATACTCCTGCCATTCAGTCAATCCTCCATACAGTGAGCTGTAAGGTGAACACAATATCTCACTCACCTGTGATGAAACCTTTTCATAGTATCCTGTATCCGTCTTCTTGCAAAGCGATTCGTCGTCTGAGACTGCCCTCTTACGCAGTCACTGACTCATGCCTATTGACTGTTCTAGGTTTTCCCAAAAATCTACAGCACATCCTATGAGAGGAGCATGGCATTGATTGTTGCCATCTTCCGACAGTTGGCTCACTATGAAATGGGTTGGACATTTCCCTGTCTCGTGCGTCAGCTCCGACAGTGATAGCACCCTCGTGCTCTGGAAAGCTTTTGATTTCGACAGATTCCTTTTCTTATATTTTGTACTTTCTCTTAGTTGACGTATCACACAAATCACTTTCATTCGATGTCTGGAATTGCTGACGTTTGCTACTCTCGTGAAAGGACTTGTCAGCTGTTAAGTATTGTCATCCACGTGCCGCCCTACATTTGACGGAGAGCTTGCTTTGAACGTCCTTTCCGTTGCATTTTTGTCGCTTAATTTTAGTGTCACTTTTTACCCTATCTTTGAATGGAGCTGTGTAAATTGCAACTCAAAATAATTTACATACAGTGGTTATGGTAGAATTTTGAGCTTTTTCAATAGTTGTTTCTATATCAAAGTATTTCTGTCAGCCGTACTGTTTTTTTTAATTTTTCCTACGTCCTTAAGGAGATTTTTCATTTTGGACTTATAACCGATCTTGTTCATGACCGTCGTCCATCTGAAGAAAAACCATATGTTTCATTTTTCATGATTGTTTGAGATCTAAATAGTGTTTTATCGTTGAACAGCACTGCTGATCACCAGACGAAGTCAGGAAATGGTACGAAATATTGACTGGCCTTTTACGAAACCATTCTTTGTTGTCCTGCGAGTTCTGAGAGAAGTGGTTTATCTGATCACACAAGTTCTTAAGTTACACTTGTGTTTGTATTCGGCAGGCTGTTTTGAAGGCAAGGTTAAATTTTAATCTCAGAAATGGAACCTGTAGTTGTGCTGGCGCAAACTTAGCTGGCGATAGGTTCTACGTGTGCTTTAATCTATCCGTGTGAAGGAAACATTCTTCATCCGAACGAATAGAAGTTTCCTGGAGACCGTGAACAGGCTTAATTTTAGCAGTTTTCAATATGGTTCTAACGAAATTCTCAAAGTTCGTACTGCGTATCAACGACAGACTGTTAAGTGTACATGTAATACGTCGTTGAGCCTCTAGATATTTGTTCAGCTGTTCTTATGAAGCATCAGGTATGCGAGACTGTTAACCTGACAATGTTGATCCTGTTCTTGAGTGATTTCTCCTTCAACAACAAACGAGTAAATAACGATAGAAATCGGCCTGGTCTTACACTTATGACTAAAGTACGTATGCAAAATGTTAACATCTCGGGATAAATGTCTTTTATCTTTATTGGTAAATTATTTTTATAATTCCTTTACGAGTTAATACACTTATAGTTAACTCACCAGAAGATATTATGCGATGAAATGTAAAACTTTGAGAACGGTGGTTGTCACTGTCATTAATTTTGAATGCTACGAATTTTTTGTACTCGATTGAGACAGAACCAGTTGCATCACACAATAAAGGTGAGACTATTATGGACCAAACTTTGACTGGCAGCTGCTAACATAATACACTATTGTCATTGAAACACAGGTTGTGGTGATGCAGGTTGACTGTGAACTAACCTACAACACTGGTGAGTTGTCCGAGAATACTGGATGGCAACTCTCAAACAACATATACCTCGTCGTTGATATTAGCGTCTGTATCTGAGTTTTGAGGACTGCCTCGAATGTAAGCGAAATGCAGCTCCCTCACTCACTTTGGAAAGCTTTCAACTGAATTTATGAACCGTTCTAATGTATATCAGCAGCTGTGTTAATAACTGATTGTTCGTGGACTGCTGGTCTGTCTATGAAGTTTAAGCTTATTATGAACTGGCTCAACAAATAAGCCGTGATTACCATGGTTTGGTTGTTCCGTTGCAACGCATCCTTTCAAATGATGCTGCGCTACTCTCAAACGAAGGCCATTGTCTCAAACAGTACAACAACGATCACGCTCAGAGTTATAAGTTTAGCAGAAGCAGTGGCTTTCGGATAGAAGCGCCACTGTTTTAGATAAACAGGCTAAATTGTAGTACCCCCGCAGTGGCTGGTGTACGTTGCATAATTAAAAAACGCTGTTGGGATTAGTTAATAATTTTAGACACGCAATATATGGCGCATTCACATGCTTCACTAGATGAGGCATTGCTCTTCGGGAGATGGGAAATATGCCATCGAACAAAAACCATCAGACTGTACCGGTAAACAATGGATTCCATATTTCATAGTGACGAGGCATAATTGCACTATGCAACTGCTCTTTAAAACGCTTAATAAGTAAATGAAAAAGTGAATCGCAGCATTCCTCTTTAATAGAAATGGTGGTGTTCATACTAGGATGTTCAACAGAGCTGGTTCATATATCTTCCGGTAGATCGATGTTCGTTTGAACTCATGTTTAGACTCATTTCCACTTAACCGTTTGGTTAGGCGAGTTATTGTCAATTGTGACTACCGTTAAGGGGCTACTGAGTTGTTGGCGCGCGTTTGAAAATTTTGACTGGAATGTGATCTACGTTTTGATTGATTTCTCTGAGGGTTTTTAATGGAACTCCGTAGGTGGATATGTGTGAGTTATGTGAGTATGCGTTACAATAGATTGACACTCTGGTTCCATGTGATCATAAACGAGATCGGTTTCTACTCCCGCCGAGCTTCGGATTTTAGCAAGCAGCGAAATGTAAAATAAGTGGTGTAAACGTTCTAGCTCTTTATGTTGATACCTGAATGCGAAAAGTGTTCCAGTTGGCGTAGCAAACGGCATCCAATGCCAGAACTCGAGCACTATTCTGTAATAATCGTTTAACTGATGTTGTCGTTTATCTCAATCTTCCTGCCGATAACAAGGATAAACTCTGTCAGATTAATCCCGACAAGTTTAGAGTGTGGACCTTGAACTGCGTTATTAAATTAAGTCCTGCGTTTTTCTGCTAACAAAACATGAATGAATGCACTCCTAATTAATCCCACTTTGAAAAGAATGCCGAACCATTTCTGTACGACATGCTTCAGGATACTGTCTTTTTCTCATAGATGTTCCCAAAGCGAACAAATGTAAATTCCTCATTCGTGAAGCACTTAGCAGACCTTGTTGACATTGGATGTGTAGGGACGATCGTCATCTGGCAATGAAAAATTACTGGAAGACAGAAACGGAATCTCTTTCACAAAACTTCCGTCTCAAATAAACTAATCGACATCATGGTGCATATTTCATGCACTGTTAACGAAGACCGTGCCTGTGTTCGAGTTGAATCATATACTCGTAGATGTATAGAACGAAACGTCCTACTCTCACGTGAAGAATCTCAAAATAGCTATTAAATATAAAGAGGAAGTTGTCAGATGCGTGTCGGAACAACGACTGGATGGCCGTTTCCAGGACAACAGGTTGTGAGTGAAAATTGATTTCTCCTTAAAGAAACAGAAGAAGATATTTGAACAAAACAGTTAGAACACGAAAACTGGTAGATGCAAGCATTTCGTATTGACTCGTCAGTACCAAATTTACAATAACATGGGTGGTTTTTTTATAGCAAACAATTCAAGGGGTTGATAATCAATAAGCGGGTTAGATAGGTCACTAAGTCCAGGGAAGGGTCAGGTTCACGAACAGCTGTTTCTGAACACAGAGAGCTGGCTTGAGGTGATTGATTGCGACCGCTTTAGCAAACCTCAGGAAGGAGAGATGTCAGCATCGTCAGGCAGTACCTAGATATTCATTTTTTATGCCAACCTCTTACACACTTATTTGTTCCGTGCACTTCACATGCCAAAACCGCTAAGAGTTCGAGGACAACACGCATTACACAATGGCGAAATTCCATCCGATGTTCTGCAAGTCTGTGAATACTGAAAATTTTTTGAAAAGCTGATTACATCGCGGGTTGATGTTCAAGTGAACACAACAACTTCTAACTAGTTTATTTGTTACTGCTAACGCATCGTTTACGATGCCTTCATCCGTTTTGTTTATCCCATTCAACCATTGTTCTTTGGAAACCTTTAAATGTTCGCAAGCGGTAGTTAAATAGGAAGAAGTTTTTTGGCCTGATTAATAAGGAAACCCTAGCTCTCTTTCTTAAATCGTTCAGTTTGCTTCTCAACCGTCGATTTTACACACCATCATATTTCCACCCGCAGTCCGTTTGTTT
>LOND01005608.1:6134-17566 GCA_014220965.1 Paragonimus kellicotti
ATCCAGCATGCGATCATTTAATCATCAGCGTTTCCACACACCCAGCAGGAATAAATCATTTCGTTGGTGCCACCAAGGAAATGCGATCAGCCGTGTTCTTGCAAATACATCCCTTCGGGAAACGCACCGGCCAGTCAGCAGAGACGATTACTCCAACATGTCGCCTATTCTCCAAATCAGGCAAGTCAACTCGCATCGGGTTTCGCATTGATGGCGGAGCTGAAGTGAGCGTCATTCCACGACGGGCGGGAGAGATTTTCTTAACTAAATCGCCTGCACTGTAAGCCGCCAACGGAAATCGAACCGTAGTATACTCACTTACACTTGATCTAGGCTTACGACGGCAAGTTCGCCGGATATTCCTTTTTACCTATGGTCAGAATGAAGTTATCGGCGCTGGTTTCTAGTCATTTTCCGGACTTAGCGGTAATGTATAACAAAGCAGTCTTTTCAATCGTACAACGTTGCTGATGGGTGCACGGCACACAGGCCAAAATTAATTCAGTTAATCTGCACCCACTCGCGTCCGAGGATGCACTCAGATTTACTGCGTCGCTCCAAAATTTCCTACAACTTACAGCTTCGCCGTACGACCACCTCACAGATAAAAAACAAATAATCCACCGCATCGTCATCGCAGACCGTGCATATCATGACACTCCTGTAGCTGCTGATGATACTGCAAATACGGCGATAACAATTCCTTTCAATCTTCTTGAGTTTCTCCGAATGCCATTTGGTTCATGTAACGCTGCCGAGGCCTTTTGTGGTAGTTGGGATTGCGTAATAATAATAATAATAATAATAATAATAATAATAATAATAATAATGTCTTTGTCGAACCCAGAGCTAGTTTCTACGTAACAGTAATAATGCAGCACGCTGTAACATACATGCTGGCCGTTTCAACCTTGATTGTCCGTTACACTTGTAGACCGACTTTATGGCTACGTGGAGACATCGGGAGACAGCCTTCTTTTGAAGCAGCAGTCCTATATAAGAAAACAACACCAACAAACATGCGCAAATGCCCAGTAAGCCATGTACATGACTTACGCAAACGAAAACGGCGCCGACAACACAGCAGCACAATCTGTTACACAATTTAAATTCAACCCGTGCGCCCTTGCTGGTTTCGACTGCACGTTACAACGGTAACCAACCGAATCGTAACGTGTTCAGTATCCGTGTCGCATTCGTGCAGTAAAACAACAATAGTACACAATGTTCCGTTGTAAATTGCAATCACTGAACTTTTCAACGTTTTATGGACCAGGCTACCCTCGGCTTTGAGTTTTCTTATGCTTTTCTCCATGATGTTCCAATTGCTAGTCGAGATTACTGCGAACACGAACAGCGTCTTTGTTTATTGTTGGAACGCTTTGTCCAATTTGGAATTTCTACCGATTTCTCTAAGTGTGTCGTCGGTATGGATTGACTTGAATTTTGGGGCATGTTACCCATTTCAAGAGTATGCGACCACTGGACACAGAGTGGAGCTTACCAAAATATCCTCTTCCCTTATTCCATTAAAACTTCGGCGTTTCACTAGTATGATCAATTACTGTCTCCGTTTTATACCACAGTGTTCACAGATTCTGTATTCATAAACCGATCTTCTACGAGGTTTAAAGGAAGGCGTCTCCTTCAATTCCAAACACCCGATCCCGCACATGCAGGATTTAACTACTTGCTTACATGGAAAAAGCATATTTAGCAAGATAGATTTGGTACGCGCTTATCACCAGATCCCGGTAGCCAAAGAAGATATACCCAAAACCGCAGTTATCACCCCTTTTGGCCTTTTCGAGTTTCTTCGAATGCCATTTGGTTTGAGCAACGCAGCTCAAACTTTTCAACGCTTCATTCATGAAGTGACTCGCGGCTTGGACTTTGTTTACCCCTATCTAGATGATATTTTAGTTGCTAGCTCTTCAAAAGAGGAACACCTTACGCATCTTCGCACCTTACTCGAACGTTTGACCCAACATGGCGTCACAGTTAATTCCACTAAGTGCGAACTAGGTAAGGCCACAATAGAATTTCTGGGTCACAAGATCTCAGAAAATGGAATCGCTGCACTCACGGATAAGGTGAAAGCCATCCGTGAATATCCCGAGCCAAATTCCTTCAAGCAACTTCGTCGTTTTAGTGGTCTGGTCAACTACTACCGACGTTTCATACCTCACTGTGCGCATATAATGCAGCCAATGACCGATCTCCTCCGTGGAGGTGAACGCAAATTCCAGTTCACCGAGGCTGCGCGCACTGCGTTCGTTGAGCTCAAGGATGCGGTCGCCGACTTAGCTCTCCTTGCTCATCCTGATCCGAACGCACATTGTCAATCGTAACCGACGCTTCTGACACAGCTGTCGGTGCTGTATTACAACAATTCGTTAATAAGCAATGGCAACCTTTAGCTTTCTTCTCTAAACGTTTACAACCCGCGGAATCCCGCTATAGCACGTTCGGTAGAGAGTTATTGGCCATTTATTTAGGCATCCGCCACTTCCGGCATTCGGTAGAAGGCAGGGCTTTTACGGTTTACACCGATCACAAACCGTTAATCTACTCTTTAAACGCTTCATCCGACAGGCATTCCCCAAGGGAAGTTAGGCACCTGGACTATATCTCTCAGTTTACGACTGATATACGACATGTCTCAGGTACCGAAAACACTGTCGCTGACGCTCTTTCACGCGTCCATAACCTCAGCGTATCTGCTGACAATGGCATTGATTTAGCAGCCATGGCTGCTGCACAAGCCACTGATCCTGAGATCGAGCATCTTCGTCAAAAGAGCTCTCTCACAATCCAACCAGTACCTCTGACATCTTCGGAGGGAACGATCCTCTGCGACACTTCCCAGGGCACACCTCGCCCTGTAGTGCCTGCTTCTTTTCGCCGCATAGTGTTTAATACACTGCACAACCTGTCTCATCCTGGCATACGCGCTTCAGTTAAACTTATCACTGAACGTTTCGTATGGCCTAAGGTAAACCACGATATCCTTGCCACTGCCGGGACTAGAACTCCGGCCATTCTTTTCATGAGGCAACCGTGTTTACCACTGCGCCATTGACCTCACATTAGGCACGACCGAATTATCATATGTGAATTCATATGATTGTGGTGTACATCAGAATCCTAGATCTAGACAAGGACCATGCCCAGGGTAGCTGTAGAGACGGCGGCATCCTCACCTGAGAAGACGGAGTGTGTATTTGAAACTCCTTAACCCTGGCCTAGCCGTAACTCGGTGTTCGCCTGAGCGACATTCGGCGATGTATGACAGACTGCTTGAAAAGGAAATCATCTAAAGTTCATGAGGACATAGCTGGAAGTTCGTGGTTGGAGGAAAGGTCTGTGTCTGGTAAGACTGAGTGGCCACTCGGGAAAGCCGCTAAAAAAGCCTCTCAGCTAACCCGTCCTATAGACCTGATGCTTATGGGTTCCAAGGGGTTCTACAGATATATATATATATATATATATATATATATATATATATATATATCAGTGCGGGCATGCCAAAAATCGAACCATCTGAGGAGTCACCCTTGAAATTGCACAACTTCATGCGAAACTTCGAGCTTAATGTGGCCAACAGATTAAATGATGAAGGACAGAAGTTGTCCTACCTGATTTATTATTGTAAGGGTCGATTTAAGGCAGCTATCGAACACTGGTTATTGCTGCCTAACGAAGTGGGGTTTACTCAGGTTACTGAAATGTTGATGCAGCGATTTGGAAAGCCGAATGAAATTATTCAGCTTATCCCCAAGGACGTACTTGATGGCTCGAAGCTCACCGTAGGAGATGGTGAGGGCTTGCAGCGTTTAGTCACCCAGATGAAGGGATTTCAGTTGACGTTGTTCCAACCGCATCACCTTCCGGGATGAAGTGTCCGACCAACCTGCGTATCGTGGACAGAGTTTCTTGCCACATGCATGAAGAGTGGACAGAGGTTGCCGACTCTGTCATGAACACTGGTCCGAAGCATTCTTTCAACGACCTGCTTGAGTTTATAGAAAGACGAATTTCAGTATATAGTAACCTGTATGATCAACTCATCGCCCGATCAGTCCAGGGCCGCATCAGCGGAAATGAGACCACGCGCTTCCGCGAGGATTCTCAACGAATATCCCCGTGTGTCAACCGTCGTCGGAATGGCAAGTAAGCCATACCATTGCGTAGTATGCGGTGATAACCATGAATTGTCGACGCACGGGCGATTTCAAAGCATGTCACTTAGAAAGACGACGTGTGGTTCTGAGGAAGTGTAAACGATGCTTTGTTTGTCTATTGCCAAACCACACAGCCAAGTATTGCACAGTCCGTGTACAGTGTTCACGGCTTTTATTTGGGGCGCGACATTACATCCTGACGCATGCAGATCCGGCGCCTACGGGATCAGAACTCAAGATGAAGGAATCAAGCTGTGGAGTCACCTACTTTCATGGTGGAGATGTGTGATGGTTTCAGAAATACAGAAATGAAGTAATTAACTTAGCTCAACCCCAGAGCTAGTTTCGACGCAGTAGTAATAACACCCGAACTAAGCAAATCAAGTATTTATCTCTCGAGCGCAATTGTACAGCTTATTGTCAACAATGTAATAAAACAACAGTAATGAGAAATAGGTTTAGTGACAATCACCACATCCCTCACAGTTTAAATGAGAGTCAGGATTGTTATAGTTTCTGCGTTGTTTATTTCTGAGGCGTTCAGACAGTCGCAACTGTGGTGGTTCGTTCTCAACAGCATCTTCAACCGAAGGACTTGAACCTGGAATAGACTCAGAAACATCGGTATTAGTAATAGGCACTGCAGGGGTAGAAACAGGTAAATTATAGACAAGTTGATCGATGTGTCTACGATGGACAGATCCATCATCTAAATCAAGTATGCGACACATTCGAGTACCCAGGTTATTGAGCACAATTCCTCGAGATGATCGAAGGTCACTTCCACGATGATACACAACTTCAGCTGATTCCAAACTAAGCATGTTGGTTCGGAGAACACGGTTTTTGAACAGCTTAGCTGGACTGCTCCCAGTTGTTGAGTGGTCAGAATTTCGATACTGCATCAAGAAGTTATCCACACCATTCTCCAGTTCTTCAAAATTAGACGGGTTGATAGACTTGATCGCACTTTTCAGAATACGCACAAAATTCTCAGCGGCACCGTTGGATTGAGGATGTCTCGGCGCAGTGAGCAGATGTCGACATCCTACTTTCTTCAGCCAGTCTTCAAACTTCTGCGCAGTGAAATGAGTGCCATTGTCAGTGACCAACGCACATGGTACTCCTTCCCGACTGAACGTTTTTCGCAATGCAATCAGAGTGAAGTCCGCAGTTGCTGACGACGTAAATAAACTTCCGGCCAACGTGAATATGAATCAAGGATAATCAAGGCATAGTATTTATCCAAGAATGGACCACAATAGTCAGCATGTATTCGTTGCCAGGCTTCACAAGTCATTGGCCAAGGTGTCCATTTTGATGGTCGCGATTGCACTTTGTGTACACACTGAGCACAACCTTTAGAAATGTTACATAAATCAGCATTCAATTCTGGCCACCAACAAGTCAGACGAGCCAATGATTTCATCTTTTCAATTCCCAAATGACCGGAGTGTAAGTCATCTAGTACCGCGGATCGTAATGTGAGAGTAATGACAATTCTATCAACAAGACACAGTAATCCATCGGAGTAACAGAGGGTTCATTTCGACGTTTGTAGAATTCAGGAAATCTTTGCCGTGTAGTGACCTGGAGATAACCCCGGTCTGCCTGCTGTACGATGTGTAAAATTCTTCCCAAAATCATAGTTCACATTGTACATAGGATCTTAAGGATCTTTGCTGCCGTCTGCTTGTTGCATGCGATCGCGTTTGTTTGTTTGCATGCTTGTCGGCCTATGCGCGCCAATGGCGCCTCACTCACTTTCCGGCTTGATCGCGCGCTCGACGGTCGGATCATCAGCCTCCCTAGCTATATTCGCGCATCGGTGTCATCCAGCACTGATCGAGACCTATTGTAATTATCGTATAATATACTTTGGGTCTCCCGCAATTATGTGTTTTTATTTCGCGTCTGGTATTATTGAGTATACCTGGGAAGGCGTTAATTTAGTGCACGTACGCACTAAAGCCGGACACCGCAGTTTTAACCATCACATAATGCAGTAAACATTGCGTGGTGGTACTCTCGATTGTCACGGATCATAGCAGAACTAGAAACTGGAAGTGGCTGGGTCAATAAACAGTCTGAGTCACCACCCTCTCCGGAGTCAGCATACCGAGATAAATAGTCAGCACGGGGAACGAATGTTGCACTACGGTGCTGGATGTTTTATGAATACGCAGATAAAACAATACTCCATCGCTAAACCATTGCTGCAGAAGACTTAGCAAGGGGTTTGTTACAATTCTAAATGAGTATTGGAGCTTCATGATCAGCGACCATAGTGAAATAAACACCGAACAAGTATTTGTGAAGTCTGATGATCGTCCAGTAGACCTACCATGCTTCCTTGTGTTCGCGTATATCTACACTGTGCTGAACTGGAGCGTTATAGAAATGCAAACAAAAGAGTGATCCTGGTGTTCTAGCATAGTTCCAATACCCAATGGGGACGCACGATTAATCAATGTTGATGGTAACTTCTGATTGAACGTACGTAATACTGCATCGGAAGACAAAAATTCAACAGAACTCGGAGAGTTCGTTCACATATTCAGTCCAAACAAAGTTATTTTGAGGAAGAAGATCGAAATAAAGGTTTTGCCTTATCAGCAAAATTAGGATGCAATCGACGCCAATACTGAAGAGAACCCAATAAATAAATCAAGCTTTGAAGGATATTTTGAGCCATGAAATTGATGCAGAATGTCCTCTGGTTCAACAGTGGCACAACTCCTTTGCGAAAGGAATCTACTGAGCATGACTCAGTAATCACCGCAAATTCCAAGCGTTTTACCGTCACGTTTAAAAGGAGTCAAAATGGATATAGCCCAAGTCGAAGATTGTAAAATGCGTTAATATCCTTGTTACATGAGTTGATCAATTGCTTCATAAAAATCTGATTGCCTTTGAATTCCAGCGAAATTGGTTTAATACGCATACCATCAGGTGCTTTCGAACATTGGAGGAGTAAGTTGCGCATTTTTGATTTACGTGCATCCGAAAACAATGAATGCTTCAACATTACCAATTTCCACAATGAATGTATGTTCAATACAATTATTAACTAGATAGGTTCATTAAATGTACGGTAAACCTAATAGAAATCTACAGCAAGAGCAGTAGAATGAGTGCAAGACTCAAGTTATCACCGTCACAACTGGAATGTGTAAAAGAAGACTGAACTGTGGCCAACGGATTGAATTTCACCTATTTTATCACAATTGCGACACTTAGCGTTACTAATCAACCGAGGATGTTTGCTAACCTATGACTTGCAGCTGTTCCACTGTCGACTAGCATTTGAATCAGGTGCAAGATGATTATTGCCAACTGTCTCTGGAATATTATTTTTCTTTGTGGACATCCGCCTTTGTTGACCTTCTGATCGATTCGCGTGTTGATATTAAACTCATCGGTTCATCTTTCACAACTTTGACATCCTGATACAGTTCGTATAATGTTCTGGCTGACAGGAAAGTGGAATTCGGAAGCAGTAAAAGCTCATGTTGCAGATCACGTGTATTTAATCCAGCGATCAAACGGTCACGAAGTTGAGTTTGTGATGGGTTAATTTCAAGTTGAACATCACCCACAATTGATCGCAGCTGTCGCATTCCCATAGACCTTCAAGTCGGCTCCTTTCAAAAAAGCACTAGACTCGAGTTTCACTTTCATTAGCGCCCGTCAGTAGTGCATATCCTTGCCATGGCAACTAGATCGCCTTGAACTCCTCTAGGTGTCTACAGAGTCCCAAGAAGGTAGACAAAGTCATTGAATCGCGCCGAACAATGGCGATGACTGAGGTTATTGCCACCTGATTCCGTCATCATGTTTTGTTGTCTTAAGGAGTACATGGACGACCTTAAGGTTCCTTGTCCCACGTCTTGCCACCGCATGAACACACATTCCATACACAACCAACACAGCAACGTTGAGAAGATTTCCAAACTCCGGCATAACAGTTACAGATCCATTTGAGTCTTCCCATCTAACGACTGGATGCAGTGAAGAGAAGCGTTTCAAATGTGAACACTCCAGGTTATTCGCAGCCTTCACATTCGGATGAATCTTACAGCTGGCTCACTTCGGAAGGTCACATAAATTTCAAGTTTCGCCCGTATTAGAGGCCTATCAATGTTTTACGTTTGCTGCCGGACTGGAATTTTCAATCGGGTTCTCGTGGTTACGAGACTAGTATGACAACCACAACACCAACAGTTTAACATTAAGCGTGACTGAATTATAACAACGGAAACTTTACAATTCTGTTGATGACCACGTGATCGAGAAATGTCCAGTTAAATTGAAACCTACACCTCAGTTGAAGCAAATAGCGTGGTTTAGATGATTGAAGTTCTCCGATGTAGATTGTTTATAATTAAACATTACGTACTTTTGATCGCGACCTTCTCATAATTCAACTGTAGTAGTATTGTATTTAACTTTTAAATCAACATATGTCATTTACCTTTAAGAAATATATTGGTATGATTATGAATCTCTGGAAAACATGTTCGGCAACTAGATCTTATTCTAAATAACAGTTATTTCTAGGCATACTTCTAAATACAGATTGAACATCGCCCACAGTCGACTGCAGGTGTCACATTCCTATAGATTTTCCAGTCGGCACTTTTCGAAAAGAAGCACTAGACAGGAGTTTCGCTCTCATTAGAGCTCGTCAGTAGTGCACATCCTTGTCCATGGCCAGGATTTCAATTCCGGCCACGCTTTCATGAAGCAACTGCGCTTGACCACCTGGCGTATCAATTGACAATTAACTCAGGCACGACCGAATTGTAATATGTGAACACTCAACCACTTTTCCTTGTGAGTAATGATCAGGTTGCCCCATCGTCTCGATAGGAGGCACAGCTACTTTCTTTTAACTCAAACCGATAACCCCGCGATTAGGAATTCCTAGACAGGTCGAAATCTCCGATCTCATCAAACCTGCTAGATCGAATTGGTACAAAATGGTAAACCCACAGTAAACATGATACAATACGGTTGCCTCATGAAAGATGGCCGGAGTTCTAGTCCCGGCAGTGGCAAGGATATGCACTACTGACGAGCTCAAATGAGAGCGAAACTCGAGTCTAGTGCTTCTTTTCGAAAGGGGCCGACTGGATAGTCTATGGGAATGCGACAGCTGCGATCAATTGTGGGTGATGTTCAACGTTGAAACTAATCAAATCTCCGACTACTCATCAGTAATTTGTAATTGGTCTTCGAAATCACACCAGGCTGCTTGAGTATGGATTTCGAAAATGAACTGCCCTATATCCTGATTTTCTTTTCTCATCAGCGTATTAAATTTGGCTTGTTCAGCTGCTTCAGAATTTACCGGTCGGACATTTGAGAGCAGCTGTTTCTTCAAGTATTCATAAGAAAGAGAAACTGGTGAATCAAGAAATAACGTGTCTTTACCAATTAGGGTGAAGAAATGAGCAAAATTCTTTTCCGCTTTAGCTTTCTGTGAGACACTACATTTCAAACCGTTCAAAATAGTCTTCCGTTTATCTCGTCGAAGTATGAGTATTCAAAATTTCAAGTGGGCAGGAATCCATCGCAAGAAGTTACAGAAGTCGTTGACGCCAATCTTGATGGTTCCAGAAATACGAAAATGGAGTAATTAATTTAGTGCAACCCCAGAGCTAGTTTCGACGCAGTAGCAATAACACCCTAACTAAGCCACCCAAGTATTTATCTCTCGATCACAATTGTACAACCTATTGTCAACAGTGTAATAAAATAACAGTAATGAGGAGTAGGTTTAGTGACAATCACCACAAGGTTTGTCTTGGTCTTCGTGGTCGTTCTGCATGTCTAAATTTGTCTTGGCTTCGTGTTCGTGTCCGTCAGGCTAATGTAGTCGAAGCGACTGAAACGTATGACTTTCTAGATAACTGCTCTGATACCACACTGATGGATGAGTCTCTAGCTTGGTGAATAGGGCTGCCAACATACAGGCTAACACTCAGCATTCATACATTGAATAAGACGGATACTGTCGAATGTCAAAAGCTGAGTTTGGAAGTTGAGTCTTTTGATTATTGAACTATGATCATGATCGAAAAGGCCTATATTGTGAAGGGAACCATATCCGAGAGGGACCTTCACCCTTCACCTCACTTGGCTGGTCTGCCTATCATCATGTTGGGGTGGGGGAGATAAACTCGGCTTACTAATAGGCTGCGATGTACGGGGGGCACATTTGGTAGTAGATCAGCGGGCAGGGGCAGAGGTCAACCATACGCTGTGAAGACCATCTTGGGTTGGACGTTGCGAGGCTCCATGTCCCTCTTAAAATAACAGCAGAACTGAAGTTCATTGTTTAAAGTGTGCTTAGCTAGAACGATTGGTTCAGCGCATGTTCGACGTAGAATTGTTCGGACGCAGATTTTCTGGTGAGGATGCTAACTTCTATGATGATCAACGGGCTACGGGTTTTGTAAAATCCACTACAACACTCGAAGATGGTCGGTATGAGATTGGCTTGCCGTGGCGGTCTGACAGTGTAAGCTTTCATGATATTTACTGAATTTCCTGAATTTACTAGGTAATAGACTTTCCCACGACACGTAAATATAACGAGATTACTAATTCACATCTGACCAAATGCTATATATCAAGAGTTGACATCAGTTAGGATAAAACCCTTCGCCGGTGGTACCCACCTCAACACGACCCACTTGGGTGGATTCAAACTGGTAAAGTAGACGTATAGCATAGCCGAGGTGCTGGTAGATATACCACCGAACGAAAGGAAGTCCGTGTCAACAACACTGGACCTAGGTGATCACAGTCACCAGAGGGCTCTTTAGATCCAGTGACACGTGTCGCAAGATTGTTTCAGGTTTTGCGTGTTATTATCGAGGAAACCATTCGATCGAAGAGGTTGTTGGCCTGCGTCGCGTCGGCGTACGACCCGTTTGGGTTCATTGCTCCACTTGTTCTCAGCGGTCGGAAGTTACTTCAGTGCTTGTGTGGCGCAAATATCGGATGGGATACACTCTTGCACGAAAGCTACCGAGAAGACTGGAAAAGGTGGTCTCGGGGCTTGAGGATGACAGACTCAGTTGTTGTACCACGTTGTATCAGACCCGGTGGGAAGACGCCGGCCTGCTGCGAGTTATATGTTTTCTGACACCTCCGAGACGGGCTATGGAGTTGTCGGCTATCTCCGAAGCATCTTAGGAGATGGCTGCATCTTTTGTTGCTTCTTGATGGGAAAATCCC
>LOND01005611.1:2014-18166 GCA_014220965.1 Paragonimus kellicotti
AGCGCTCAACAGATGACTCTTCCACTTCTTTTGTGTGTGTGTGTGGATTGTCTCCAAAGATGAAAGAACGGATATATCTATAACATTACCTGAAGCGTTGGAGAACTCAATACCGAAATATCCACTCACCGTAGTACATCGACCAGGATCTCATCTGACTGCATAGTAAATCTATCACTATTTTTGACCTTCATAAGTGACCTCCCAAAAGAAAGTGCCGGTTCTTCGGTCCCCATGTGCGCAAATGGCGTGAATGTATGGTGTTGTCTACAATCTCTGCACGATATGCATGTTCTTCTATGGAACGTGGACGGTGTCTTGTTGGATGTCAGATACTCAACTACGCTTAACATTATAAAGGCGAAAATCATGCATATCAAACAACTCGGCTCCAGAGCTTAACGTAGATGGGTCGTCGAAGTGTGAACTTAGTACAACCGTACTATCCCACTTATGCCCGACAGCTGGTAGATTCGCATTAGCCAAATAGGCCATCAGCTTACTAGCTTGTTAAATGAAACCCTGAGAAAAGTCACCATAATGTGTTTTGTTCGTCTCGTCCTTCGCGCTGTGGTAAATTGGTTGTTAGGGTCAGTATTCGGGACTGCGTTCCATACAGCAAGATGGACATAGCCTTGACTTACACTATCCGAAAACGAACTATATAGTAGGAAGAGAGCATGACTTTGTTGGAGTTGTTTCCACTGCGATACGAACGTTTGTTCTACTTATTACATCTCCTACTAACTTCATAGGCTGCTCAGTTTCGACATCTCAGTGAAGTGAATTGACAGCCAACCCGAACACTTTGTTCCTTAATGCCACAGGATGATTGATTCACCGTTCTGCCACTGTCACCTTGGTAGTCATGTTACATTCGTACTGTATATCGATAGTTTGGATGAAGTGTTGCTAGAAGGCCATCACCGTGGCAGTCAACACTTGCTTCCAATCCAATTGGACTATCCGGCAGGACTTGACTTTTATATGGCCTTCATAGAAGGTAGCCATTACAATGAAAATTATTTTTAAAGTTAATGGAAGCGGTCTTCAAATGCATGCGTTTCTTCCGCGAAACCTTACTGCAGGACAGATGTTGGCAGTTTTCCACTCTTTGATAAACAATCCCAGTTGAACAGGTGGGATATACCCGCCAGAAAAAACAATAATGACGGTGATTTTGATGATGATGACGATGATGATAATAATGATGCAATATCTCACAAATTCTGTCCTGCTAGATTCAAACAAAGTTTGCATAACCTTTCATACAATGCGCTTATTGTGTTTTGAAATGTAGTCATGTTACATTGATAGCCTGTAAAACTATGATACAGATTTACGAAAATATATGTAAAATTGCTCACAACAACATTAAACAACGCGTACGAAAAAACATTAGGTTTTAGTTGGTTACCAGTAGAAGGAAGAATGAAAAGCAGAGTATATTTTTTTTAAAAATAGTGCAATGTTTTTACAAGCAGTTCCAGTCCAATATTCCGTTAGGATCTAGGATGACCAAATATCACTTTCCAAATGTGTATACGCCAGTTAAGGGAAATTATTTTTTTGGGACGCTTGCTGTCCTACGCGCAGTAAAAGTTGGTTAATCGCACTTCTGATCACTCCACACAGTAGGACCAAAAGATTCATTTCATTTTGAGCGAAGTGCTTCACAATATTTACAATGTAAACAGGCCACAAAACATCGCCCATTCAGGCCAAAAGTTTTGAAGGTTTATAGTATATATATATATATATATATATTCCCACAAAACATAGTTAAGTGAAACAGGCCAGTACAATCTGCCTCAAAACTTGTGCGAAAATGTTAATCTTACGTGATGCAGCAAGACGTTCAGTGTTGTTCAGTTATATAAATTATTAATTATGTTTGAGCAAGTTAATCAGAAAGTTCTTGTTACTAATCTTGAAAACTGAAACGACATTACATACACGTTGCGTCATTCAGAGTTTTTTATTATTGTCCAAAACCCGTTGGAAAATTTCCAAAAATCATATTGACCATTGGTTTTCATTTGCTTTTTGTCACAAACGAGTTTCGTAAGCCTATTTTGCCCACTGTGTCATCCACCAAAGATAGCGGCCTTCGTAATTAAAGTCAGCATCGTTTGTTCGTCCATTAGACGTTTGGTTTTCGAAAAAAAAACAATCCTTTGAATAATGTTAGTTGGGGATTCATATCAAAATAAACTAGAAATAATCTTAAAGTGCGTCAGTGAATTTTGTGATCGTGTGATTAATCATGTATACGACGTATGAAGTTTACCGTATTATATTCTAAAAACTGTACATATTCATAAAGCTCTTTCGAAGACAACATGGCATGGCAGCAAGTTCAAGATATTCAGGGGATTATTGTTCAACCCCATGCTGGGATATCTGGGAGAAGTCAAAGATGTGGAAGATTTTCGACGGTTTGGGAGCCGAAGCAGTCAGACGTGCTAGTGAACTTACAAATGAAACCTGAAGAACAGATACAATTAAGTTAAATAACCTTTGCATGAGATGCCTTTGCAAGACTAGTTTGTCTTACTAGTTGAAATGCCCTTTAAAAATACAAGGCTTCAGGAATGTATGGTAACTAAAACATGTATAACCAAACTTTAAGGCACTGTTTGATAGCAAATACCTCTGTATCACGTCAGTACCGATTTGTTATATCGAAGAAGTGCATTAGTCACCAATTTAAAAGAACAGAACAAGAGTTGACAGGTTCTAAAATTTACCCCCTAGTAGTCGGGACTCAGTATTTCTGATAATTTCTGACAAAGTATGTGTCGCAAGGCCAACATAGGACTTGCCGTATATGAACGTTTACATGATAGAAAATGCTTGAATGAATTGCAAAACCAAGGTTAATCGAATTTCGATCTACATTTATCATGGGTACGAAACACGAAATATTGGGTTTACTGATTGATTGTTCAAGTCACTCGAAACTACTCGTTGAATTCTTGCAAACAACGGACTTCCATTATTTTTTCCAACTATACTTCGAAGAAAAATTACAACACGTCATCAGAGAACGATTAGTTTAAGGTCAACGCTAACCGATTTTGCGCTTAAAAGCATACCTGACTGAAAGAGTATGTAACACGTAAGTCTATTTTAGAAACTTCTACCAAAATCACAAACTCAGACGAATGCATGTCTCCTTGACCACCAGGTTATCTTGGGAATTAACGACTTTGTCAGTGACTACGCTAACATTTGAATAAGACAAAAAGGGTATATTATTCGTCTGGAGGAAAAGATACAACTGTTATGTGATTCTCATATCGATTGCATGGTACTCATCTTGCTATTTTTTGGTTTAAAAATAAGAGGTACAGGATTGAATCATAGAAATCAAACACACTAAAAGTTCGATTAACCCTAACAAATATTTGCTGAAAATGTTTGAGCGATTTATTGCCATTTAAACAGCTCACGTCCAATTGAATCAAAAAATGGTACCATTGCTGAAATACATGTGTTTCTTCAATTTTACGCGGTTCGTTTCGATGAATTTCTCCTAAAAAGATCAGAAAATGGGATAGTAACATAGGATGACTGATCTACGTATATTAAAGTGGAATTACATTGTTCAGTAAGCTGTATTGCCTGCATGAGGTTTTGCTGATCTGAAGACGTCAGGTGAACGAGAATGAAATAAGCTAATCTGTGTTCCAAAAATCACCATCTCACTGTAAAAGTGTTGAATTAAAAAGGATCACTCCTGACTTAGTGCTCATGGAAGCTGTGACAGTGAATAATCAAAGGTCCTTTATAGTTGCCTGGTAATTTAATTGTTCCCCGTATACACCTCGAATTAACACAGAATGCCTATCTTACAGAAAACTCTGCAACCAAGGAAACACTTTCCAGCGAAAAGGTTCCCACAGAAATGGCACCGATCTGTAGGTAGAATTATACCGTTGGCAGTGAGCACAAGAACCAAGGTTTTCCGCACCATTTTCCAACAGGCAAAGTTACCCCACTCACATATCGATTTTAACTCAAAACTCGTGTTTACTTCGAGAGCGTTCTAGTTGGCCTGTTCACACACTATGTGCTTAAAATTGGTGAAATCTCAGACTCTAGTAGAACAAAGACGTGAACAGTTCCTACACACACATAAATAACACAAATCACAAAGAATCTGTAAGAAAATTGTAGCGGATACTAGTCTGACGTTTCGCCATTTTCTTGTTTGTACATGATTTGTTGCACAACCAATAACTTACAAAATAACAAAAGCCGGCAAGCGACAGTAAAACTTTAAGGTCAATCTCCAACAAGATGAAACAACATAAACAACTATTGAGTACTGAAGACCTCAAAGAATATCTTCTGGTTCCTTTTTCGAAACAAGCCAATAGTGATGTTGAAAGTAACCAAATTATACAATCCTGAAGGAAAGAAAGCGATTGAAACCAATGAGAGTGGATTAGATCTCCGGATGCTTACAGAAGTCTTGTGACAGATTTCTTCTGGTTGCATAACTGCTTTCTAAATAACATGCGTGGATGTTTCACCTCCCGTTTTTCTCTACAGATCGCACGATGGCTGTCTGAAATCCCTAATTACTTTGTTAGCTTAAAAGCTATGTTTACATATCAGTTAGCGTCGCGGACTCGAACTAAACGAAGTGCTATACTCAGTCTGTTTTCGCTTTATTAGAATTGCACCTAAAAATAACTGCTATCCACGCTATAATTGGAGGAGCAGTGTCTATCGGCATTCTCCGTGCTATAAATTCCTGTCTGTTTATTTAAGCGCTATATATTTTTCAATATTCGTTCATATAAATCTCTTGTTACAGCTTTATTGAAGCCATTGTTTTCAACTTCTGAAACCTAGTAAATGTTCATAACCCTACATAAGCCGTAGATGGACAAACGTGTTTTTGCACAAACAATTAGTTCGTGAGTAGTTTTTCCACAGAAAAGTCCTTTTGAAACGAAAAACCTTGAGCGGTATGTAGTTCAAGATTCAAGAATCTCCTTCATAAACCCGTAGAGACCCTGAGGTTCGAGACTTCCATGGATCATTATATCCGCAAATTAATTCATTATCAAAGAATTATAAGCTCTTCATTAGACGACGTGACAAATATGACTGCAGACAAAAAATATAGGGATCCGCAGAATAGAAAATCTTTCAGGGGAACGAATAAGCTGAACTACTTTTGGTCCGTTTGAAAACTGTCGTGATTTATCTGGTCATGGTATTCGTGAGCTGCTTGTAGATAAGATAACTTAAGTTGTTCAACTTTCTCTGAACCACAGGCTTTGGAATTCATGCAAGCTTAGTCGTACGTGAAGCATTCCAGGACATGAACGTCGCGGGAAATTTGCCACTTTTTTGTGTCACATTGTAATACTCGGAATTAGGGACTTGGAATAGCCCTAGAAATCGTACTCGGATTGAAACCTCTCCACGCAAATAATAAGGAGAAGACTTCGTACTAGTTGCAGTAAGCAGTTCATATTCATGAGACAAGAAGCCGAATTTATGGATGTACAACAGTATTAAAGAAATCACAGTCTGTCATTGGCTGATCGTATTGGCACATACAAAGTCACAAACTGTAAGTTAATTGGTGCAATACAGAACAAAGAATAACGGAAGGCGTTACTTTGAAACAGTTCGTCCATTCCTGATGTAATATCTTTAACGCGACGTTTGGATTGGCTCCCTGTTAGATCTATTGTGTCCAGGTTTGGATAAGCGGTGAATCGAGTAAATTTTCACCACACACACGTAGGCTGTTGTGCTGCGTTGGTACTACCTGACAATCGCATGTACTCGTAACGAGAACAAATTGCAGCGGATGTCTATACGGTGTTATTGTGGGCTGCTCAGTTTGATTTCCGTCCTTCGATTGCTTGAAAATCCAAGTCAATCAATGAAAACGTATTCGACCAGCTTTCACTACTGAGTCACGTGATGGAACACGAAAATCTCGAGAGTCTTGTCTCCTTGCAACCGGTCCATCCGGACTGATCGTTTTGCAGCCATCAATCTCAGAACAACTCATCGCCGAGTCAAGGAGATATAATGTTTAACCTAATCCTAAGCCTTTCTGAAGTGAATAGAGAGAGACCGAGCTACTTGATTTCAGTCACTCAACAAAGAAACTTCATGGGGTGTGCAATATGTAAGGCACACAGAAGATTTGTACTCCTGTGATGCTTTGACTCTCGAAGAATTTCGACCTCCGGTGAAAACTGATGGAATGATTACACATTTAGATATAGGCCGCAGATGCCGTCCGTTGTTGGACTCCTTCAACCGGGCACGGACGCATCGAGAAGCGACTACTGATCATTGTAAACTGCGGAGCTGGACGTCATACACTCATCTAACCAGATACAAGAACCCTTACTTATTGCAGTGATTGACATACACTGATATTTTCCATGGTGGAAAGCACACAAATACCCGCTTGCTTCACACCCAGTATAGCAATAGCTAGCCCGTGAGTATTACTTAATATTCACATACGTGAAACTCAATTGGTCAGCTGCGTGACCATTCTGACGATTGCGGCATACTTGTCGAAAATACACGACGTAGAACAACCGAAGACATCCGACACTGTAACCAGGCAACCACCGAATAAATTTGAAATCATCTGCCCTTGAGCAAAATAACGCTGAATCGATATATTTCACTGTTCAGATTCAAACGTTTGTCAGGAAATTCAGGTTTTCATGGGCTGTCTTGCCAAATTTCCATTGCATGACTTCTTCAGCAAAAAACCAATGCTTCTGAACCATGTATAGCTCTAATGCCTTCTAAACGAAAACTATCTTCGTGATGGTTACTCCGCATGCTGCAAGAATTTATTTTACGAGGAATGAGCCTACTTGAAAAGCACTAAGAGTAACGTGACTGCGGTTTATTCCAAATGCTCGCCTAAGTTAAAATGGGACCCGTTTGTTCAGCCTCGTCTACAGTGAACAACGTGCACGCACAATCCCACAATATGCAAGCTTTATCATTCGTGGATCACTGTTTACCTAGCTCCTGGACACACGCAGATAACAAAGCGGATGCGTGACGTAAACGCTTTTCACAAGCGAAAGAATTAATGTAAACTTACTCAAAACTGCGAAGCTGCAGTTGACACACGTATATTAAGAGAGAAGCATTTCGGATATTCGATTTTCTTGTCAAACTTATGGACCGAAACCTGTAAACTTATACTTTATGATTTATCAGAAAATCTAACCACAAGAACTCATTTTTGAGACAACATACGATGACAATTGTAACGATGACCTGTTTGACGCAGACGAATGATTTCTCGACAGTGAAGTTTGTCGGCACATTATGAAGCCGGTCAGCTGAAAAAGAAATATATTTTCATCCACTTCTTTGAATAAAAGGTATCAGTAGTACTCCAGCCCCTCCCAACACACAAACCAACCCTCGTGAAATCGAATTCAAATGTGCAGCTCGAAAGGAAGAGTGGAATAGGCGTATTCTAAATTTGTCACGATTGGTCGTCATCTTCGGTAACTAGTTCAAAACACAAAATGTGAGAAGATACTCAAAAATATAATGAGCAATCACAAGCTATATTAATGAATTAGTCAATATAGTTCCAGAAGTACATTACTCATGGGTGTTACTCACAAACAAATGTGGCTGTCGGTTACATATGATACTACATTCGATCCCAACGTGAGGTCAGTGGTGCGGTCGCCTCGTGGAAGCAGAGCTGGAATTCAAATCCGGGCCACGGCAGCAACATACTCTGGAGACTAGTTCTAACAAGAGCGAAATCTGACTCTAATGCTTCTTTTTGAAAGAGGGACTGCGACATCTGCGATCAGTTTTCAGTAATGTAGGATTCCTTCTAACCAGGAATCCCTCACTATCCACCGGTAACTTTGAAAAAGCTGGACTTCTGCAAACTTCAAGTTGTGTGAGAAATGAAGGACGTTCAAGTAATTCACTTGTGAACAGGTAAATACTTACGTCTGGATATGTAACAGGCAAGCCAGACGTTCTGGCTTCGTGTACCCGCTACACTCGTAAACCAACTTTGAGCAACGTGGAGACACCGGGGGACAACGTTCTTCTGAAGTAAGGGTTCCAACGATAGTCCTGTGAAAGGAGACAACAGAAACAAGCGTGAGCCAAAGGCCCAGTAAGACATGCACACGACTTACACAATCGAGAAACAAAAATGCCGCCAACAACACGGCAGCACGCTGCGTTACAGATGTGCTTAAAGTCACAGAAGTGCACTTTATAGAATTCAATATAACCGCACGTCGTGTTTTGCAGCTGACTTGGTTGACTGATGCGACCACGTTCCGTGTGGTTGATTGTATACGTGGACAAAAGGTATACTGTCACTGGCCTCTAGCATCGATCCCCACAGCTTAGCAGCTTGACAGAATAGATTTAATGTCATCGAGAAACGAAGTACATTCACACAAAACTGGACTGTCCGTTCACCCGACCCAATTCTAATTACCTAAGTGGTGCTGAACACAACTATGACGAAACAACTTCTCAGGTCCGCATATAGCCGACGATGCGAATGCTGTGACGTACGATCAATATACACTGATCAATGGGCTTTCCCGGTTTAAGGAGCTTGTACAAACCGGTCAGAAGTTGCTGCATTTATGTACCAAAATGCATGCATGTGGGAGGATTCACTGGGATAGGGCAAACACGAGCTGACTAACGAATATCTATATTTCTATGTGAGGTTTACGTCACTCTCGTCTTATGCTTTCGGCCGTGAATGTCATCTTGTCCACTTCAAAGTAAGCCGTTTATCTCTATCAGGCAGCACATCTTCCATCATATAAAAAGGAATTACCCAGGACTTGTGATTTTCACTTTTACGGATTAGAGACATTCAGAACGTATGCCCAAGCATGTGCCCTTGAAAAAGTATGTCAATATGTGGTTTGCGATTGTAACTGACGTCACCTAGCAGTATTTCACGAAGATCACTTACACATCCGTGTACCTTTTTTATTTACGAGCCCACTGAAGTCATCGGAAGTGACATGGCCCGAAATTTGGGAGCTGTTATATCGGTCAGGTGAAAGTCGTACACCGATGCAGACTAGCTATCAAACCTCGAGTAACATTATATTCAAGATTGCCTGACCAAGTACTGTTCAAAAATACACACAGAGATTCAAGATAAACAATCCTCTGAAGGTCAATTAAACATTGCACAACCTGTACAGCGTCGGCCAGGAGAAAGACGGATGCGCAATCCTATCTACTTGGTGCAGTCGCCTTTTGGTAAAGATCTTACCTGTCAAGTGTTCATTTCCGACAGTCCCTGTTCAACACCTCGCCTCAAAGCGGTTTGATGCACACCTACACTCAATGGTTTTATGGCTCACTGCACAGATCGCTGCATTCTCCGCATATCAAACTTGTTAGAACGAACTCAGCTCGGTCAAGACCGAGGCTTATGGTAAGACAACTAACCTGCCAGTTTCCTTTACTCAAGTTCCAATACGTGAACGATGTAGAAAGATGTTACGAACCAGCTAATATAGCTACCCGCCGGAGGTTACGGAGTCATGTGTTCAATGCACACTACAGTACTGCAGTCAGGTACTAGCCCGACGAATCTCCCCAATTTACATATGTCGGCCTAATGTTTCATCCACTAACAGATCTTGTTCATTGCTTACCTGGACTGTGAATATTTTGGGAAACTGGCCCTATGTTTACAATACACTATTGTGACGTTGCTGGAAGGTTTGTTGTAAATCTAATCCAGCAACCTAGCATATCAACCCATCAATTACTCAGTTCCACTGGTCTTCACTAGCGATGCGGATGAGAACAATCAAAACTGCACAATTAAAATTTTTCAGACATTTTCTCTGTACTGTTAAACACCGCTAAACTCCTCGGGGGACATGGTATCATTATGCTTCAGACAAACGACGTAAACCATAAATAACGAATATCCTTCATTTCTGATGGTTTGCTGCTTGCATTGCGTCGCATCATTCGAAAAGGAAGAACCATCATGCTTGAAACACCAGAAAATCAGTATGCTTGAATGCGTGTCGTTTAGACTATACACAATACCCTCAACACTATGTTACTCACACCTCTGTGTATTCAAAGTGTAACAGCAATTCTCCTGCCTACGAAATAATCGAGCAATTAGTAAAACGACTAATTGTGTTAAAATATTTTCTTGAACAATTACTGAAACCTACTGTGCTCCCTTGGATATCCATTCATTCGAACAAAAGTAAATTAATATACACACGTTTTGATTTATTCCCACTGCAATTAGTCTTATTTGTCGTAAAGAAATGTTGGCTTTTCGCACAGTTGAACGGAGTAATTATCACTCGGTTTATTATGGTTTTACCAAGGGGAACAAAGTCACACAGGAATAGATGTGGGTAACGAAAAGTTCACTAGACTCTGCTTTGTGTTATTTTATTCACAAATTACCCCGTGCCCTATCTTGCAAGAATGCAAAAACAATTGTGAAATTTGTGTGTTTCGTTACAACCAGAATGATAGTTGTGAACAACTGGCTTTGCGGGATCGATTCAACCGGATTCGTCACCATTGTTTTTCTCGAACAGTCATGGCTTTTTAACCACACATAGAATTCTGGAGTACAAAAACCGGACCCTAAACCCACATCCCTCTACCATAAACATCACACACGCACACAATCTTGTCTGCAACTCACGGAAATCAAGCTTTCTCGACAAGTCTTCACGGAAAGATTCATGGAAGAGTGCGCGCGAAAAATGCTGTCAAGATTAATAGCAATGGATAAATTTGGGTGAAAGTAAGATAGTCTACTGAGAAATCAGCACGTTTTTATCAAAATTAAACTTATCTGAACTTGGACTTAACTGAGGAACGAATGAAAGGCCACACTGTTGGTTAAGCCTCACGACCGCTTTAGCTAATCAATCTGTTTAATTTATTCTGCTTGAGAAATTCTTAAACATTTCACAGCTGTTCAAGATACAAGCAGGAAGTGGAAGAAGTCAAGAGGTATTCCTGTTTGTCAATTAGAACATTTGCACTTTTCAACACACTTTTATATACTGTTCGGTAGTTAAATACGCATTTAAATTGGAACTTCTTATGACCACATACGCATACTGACAACCGTCTCTATCAGGTTAGACCAATGCATTCAAGTTAGAAACTTTGTGCCTTCGTTGGGAAATTATCACGCTATTCCTAATAACGCCTGAGATTACTGTATGCTTAATTATCTGCCGATTTCTTTACGTTGTTCTTCCAAGCAACCCAACATGTTGGTTTGGCTACTGTTTCAGGTCGTTTTTGAAACACGTCAGACTAACAAAGTGGGACAAATCTGCGGTTGAGATAATCACAATATGTTTCACTAGAGGCTCAATGTGTAGAATAGACTGCTTAGGGAAGGGAGCTTATACGGGACATTACCTCAATTCGTTTGACAAATCTCGTCCGATGAAACCTGACGTTTTTTCCTATCGTCTGTAAAAACGGTACGTGTGAGCTCTCAGACCAGTTACTTGCTAATCAAATTTTGGGCATTTCGCGATGATGTGATGAGGTGGATCTTAAGTTGTCAAGTAAACTTCTTAGTTTACATGCAATTACGTTTTGTGTGGCAACTCACGGTCTGATGTATTCTTATCTCATTGGATAACAAAGTTGAGCTGCAACTTAGTCGGACCTATTTTCTATAAGATCTGATTGTTTGCAGTAATACCCCGGAATAGCAGTCCATACTCCTTACTGTTCAGTTTGGACTTCAAACTGTTAGATTTGAAGCGCAATTGAAAACCTTTTGACTTACACTTATGCCTTCAACCCACGTAATGCTCGTTTAAACGGAGTGAGCTTATTCATGATCCCTGATTTGTCATCGATCTCCATTGTTTATCGTATTTCAGATGAAGGCCTGAGAAGATTTGCTGTTGTTCTTTTTGCTCGCGACACAATGTATGCTCACGGATAATCACTGGAACGACTACTGTATTCACTCATCCCAATTAAGTCTGTGATTAATTAATCCATTCACCACTGTAGGTCATTGCATTTAGTGATGAGCCTTGAAAGATACAATTCTGTGAATAAAACCTTGTCATCGAAAGGGTTTCATAGCAGGCAATGCCATCATCGCCTGGTAGTCATGTCACTAGTGAAAGTAGTTTTAGCCGACAACTTACGACTGAAATAAAGTTTACTATGTGAGCATCGTTTACATACGTCAAACGCTAGTAAAATTGACGGTATAAGCCTACAGCCGAATTGACGTCGACTGAAATGGAAGTACTCCAATTACGAGAGAAGAGAGGGAGTTTTTAAAAAGTAGACTTGTGTCTTTTGAAAATGAAGTGAAGACAAGAGGCTAGCAAATGTTGCTTCCTCAGGAGGTCGACGGTATGACAGTGAATTGTGTTTGGGTTAGTGTGTTACGCGGTACCATAAAAGTGTACACGTGAGACAATTTAAACACCACTAGTCATGATACTGACGCTGGAATTAGGGACGTTGATGACATGCGGGGTTTTACTACAAAGACAATCAACTTACCAGAGGTATTGCTATCTTTACTTTCTGCTGTTTATCGGAGCTCGGAGTTAGATTGCAAACATTCACACGCCAAAGAGAAACTTCGTCAAACAACCAATTGTCTACAATGTCGACATGAACCCTCTACTATCACCATTAATCTCAACGACTAGAATGCCACGGTTCTTTCATGATAACCTTACAGCTTCTTAGAGATTCATTAGTCTTTGTTGCACGGGTCCAGCGCTTGAACTTATGGTTGGATATCTTATGCTGTGTTGTATAAGGATTACGTAACAAGTGTAAATTGGCGGGAACAGGTACTGTGCATTGCAAGGTGACTCAAGCGTTATATGCATGATGAATCCATCAGGTCCAAGTGACTTAGAAAATCCGTAACCATTTGATTAAAAACAGACTCCTGCTATCCATTAGGCTCAAAATAACCTCCGTCATTTATAATCGCATTTTTACTCTGGCAGGATCCAGTCGTATTTGGCTACAGTAGTAAATGATTCGCAAATGCTAACAAATTAATCACTCCTTGGTATTTCCTCAGTGTGCTAAGTACAGAGTAAGATGAGCAGATGAGCCGTTTCTCAATATAGGGTTTCTTTTGTTGGGAAGACTGTGTTTAACTTTTTCCTAGGTCATCGCATCACTAATAATACAAAAATCTGTTATTCGGCATCTAAGTTTTACTTCCAACGTGTGTTAGATTGTGACAACTGATGCTAGCAAAAATACACTAATTCTGACAGTTCCTTTTTAAAGCATAAAATTCCACTTTTCCTTGAAAGCTCCGAATGAACGTACGCTAAAAATATCGCGAAATACTTTGCTCACCTTGACTAGTAAACAGAAGTATGTTTGATACACTTTGATGATTAATGTTGCTAGCTGCGCCACATGCTTCCCTTTCTTCTGGTGGCATTTTAGCGTCGGCACATGAATGGTTCTCCTCCCATTGCGTCAACTCAACTTACATATTGTCTGTGCCTATCACTTCCACTTGTTCGTCTTCATAATTCGGTTGATTAGTAGGAGTACACTATGGAAAGCTATAGCCCTTATCTGTTTGGCGTCCAAGTGAGTGTGCACACGAGGGTAGGGAGTTAAATGGGAAATAAAACATCCCAAATTGTATACCTTTATGTTTTTGATTAACACATAACAGACCTTCAGAAAGAGTTATGTTTAACTTTTATCGTAGCAGCTAACTTCCACACGTGATCTATTCTATCCTCACCGTACGCCAATATATTATTTTGTTTGCTTCAATACAAAACAGGTGGCTAAAAGTGAATGTGGAAGACAGTATAAGAAAATAATGTATTTTTCACAGGCGGTTTTGACTGTTCGTGTTGGTGTCTTAGAATGTAGCATTGTACCATTCATTTGCAACGCACTAGTGAACTAGCTTTCCACAGTCTTTCTCTGATTAAACCGATGTACACGAACACTCACACACACAAATCACTACCACGGACAGTTTTTAGTTCCCAGGAACTACGAGACCGATTGCGTGTTTATGGGAGTGTGCGTGAGTTTTTTTGCAAGACTTTTGTAGTTTTCTTCTGGGTAGTTTGTCGTTTCCGTTTCAGACAAATAGTTCACAACTTTAGTTAGGCAAAAGTTAACTTACTTGGCGAATCAGAACGTTTGGCAATCCCAGTAACAATCACGTACATACGGTCTTGCCCTCACATAGTTTTTAAAACTTGTGTTGAATAATTTGAACGTCTAAAAGCGTTGTGTTTGTCGACTACATCTTATTCCGTTAGGTTAGTTATCAGAGAAATATTGAACAACAATATACACCTCACTGAACAGTATTCAGAAACCTGGTAATGCAGTGATTATGTTAGATTAGAATTCATGTGTTCAAAGCTGTAAACACCGCTTGTATGATATAATTGTATGTATGAAACTAAAGTCTATAGCATTGACTTGCTTAATTCAGAGTAACACGGAGAGATAACACATGTAACGCGAAATTGTGGTATTCGATATATATTCCCCTTAGTCACAAATGTAAAACCAGCCAGGTTTAAATAAATTACACAGATAGAAAGCAAGCGAGCAATCCAATCAACATAGTTCCAGTCCTTAACATGCTAATACCGTTGTAGTACCACAAAAAGAGGGTTGGGACCAAGATGAGTGTGATATTTTCTGAGATGCAGGGATTCAAGTTCGCAACTAGTCATGGCATTAACTTTCTGATTCAAAGAACAATGTATAGAAATTTGCTAGTGATAAGACGAGAGGATTATATTTCTGAAAACCAGTACAAATGCCATAAACAATCAGCGAAAACGATAGAAGATTTGTGAAGAACTTACAAAGCAGGTGCACCATTACGGTTCATATCAATAAACGTATATCGATATGAACAAATTGGCGTATCGCTAGCTCAAACTGATTTGTGAATTGCTACTATCTAATTGTGTTCGAAGACCTTTCAAATCTGTGGACATTCCTGAGAACAATTTAGTAAGCCTGCAGTTAAAATATTCTGTTAGCTTTGTCACTGTTTGTCATTGTACAACTGGGTGAGCTTTTTTGATTGTGCCCGAGTATATTTCCAGTCAAATTGCAATCCACTGGGTTACATTAGAACGACAATTAGACAACAATCTAACTTTCATTTTCGAATAATAAATATTCTTTTGTTTTGTTTCATAAGGAAGAAAACTCAGTTGATCTATAACTCAACGTATGTAATCAGGGTGGAGTTAGCAACTGGTAGCTCTTCGTAGATATTCTTATCATCATACATCGCCAATTTATGTGATGTGAGCATTGTGTGCAACTCACTAGCTGGGCATCGGCTACCTACAAACAGGGATTAGTGTGGACGTGATTTCACAGGACCAGAAACACGTGTACAACAGACTGACTGACGGAAGAAAAGGAGCTGGTGGACAACGATTACCTAGAAAAATTCCTGGGTATCACCCTAACTTAAAAAGATGCATTAAGAAGAAAATGAATAAATTTCTGAAAATACAATTAAAAGATATCAGTTAATCAATAACTTGGGTTAAAAAATGGTATGGTGATTGTAACGAACCTATCCAGCTGTCACATAGTGCATTCTATTAGATAACAAGTGGCTGGCTCGCCACAGCGAGCTCAACCAATCTATTTCTATCTCATGTAATACACCCATTCATTTGCAGTCACGATAATGTCTACACTAGCAGAACAGATTGTTGCTTGAATCAACATATGCCGGAATGTATTCTTAAGAGGTTAGTAGATACATTCCCCCAAAAATGACTTGTGGACAATGGCGAACCCGGCTTAACCCTCTACAACACACAACTAGCTAAGCAAATCGTTTTAGGGGTTATTACCCGAAACGGTTTGTAATTAGTGAAGCAAACTCAGAAACCCCAGTTTTCTGAGTGCGTAAAACGCTAACACAATTAGTCGGTTTGACACAGAGATGACTATTTCATCAGCGAGCAAAAGATTAGAACTACTCTGAATGCTCTATGCAATTTTTCCCTATTCGTAGTTTATACAAACTTCACTGATTTCGCGTTAGTGATCGTAACATGACATCGAAACATCTCCAGATGTACTTTT
>LOND01005612.1:0-14555 GCA_014220965.1 Paragonimus kellicotti
TATTGCCGATTGTCTCTAACGTACTTACCGATCGAGTAGTATTGTACAACTCTCAGCCGATATATCCATGACTACATAGTTGAGCAGTGTGTTCCAATGTGGACAGATCACAATTGTGAAGCAGTTCTGTCTACACAATGACCTGTTTGTTCCACTACACAATGTTAACGAGTGAACCTTTAAAGTTTCATTCTTGATTAGTGAGAGATGTGCTAGTGGATGACCCATGGTGTGCAGTATTTTCTAGGTGAGAATTAAGTCTTCTGTGAAGTATCTGTAATTCATTGAGATCCGGCTCAATTTTGCCAGTTCCTTGATAGAGATTTTCATCAGCCACATAATTATTTTAGTGGTCCGTTTCTGAACACTTTCAATAAGTGCGAAATCTTTCTTAAGATGATGACGATAGGTCTGTATGTTTGTTTCAAGGTGTGGTTGGATATTTCAGGCGAACATAGTGGGAGACACTTCGGGGTGGAGTGTCTCACAAATTCTCCCTAGAAGGTTCAGGGTTGCTTGTGAAGCATATTTGTGGCACCACAACTTGTTGACACATTCAACCTCTCTGACATTACGAATCCTAGGTTTGTTTCACATGTTGACACAAGCAGCTTCGTGTTACTAAGATAATAGTCACCATACTTTTGAATGTAAACATGTATGACTTTACGCCCGTTGACATTGAACAGCAAGTTATTTCCTACTCAGACAAACTCAGCGCATAATTTGTAGAGGAATAAGCCGGTTTGCAGTGCATTTACTCGCTGGCTAGCACATATGTTTGACTACATCTGCAAACTTTGTTCCAAAGACTCTTTTGATCCAACAGGAAAAGCAGAACCTTTCGATGAGTCCACAAGCCATTCAGTCGAACGATGTTGGATCCGTTCTTGTAGAGGATAGGTTTTGTGAGAAATTGCGTTTCTGTCTACAACTGTTTTACTTTGACGTTCCTCAGACTCCAAAGAATGATATAAATTACGATAAAAGCATTTGATGAAAGTACACACAATGTGGTTTGCTGTAAGCGCCTATATAGCTAGTTTATCAGCACTGGTTTATAACGGGTGCTTGGCCACTGACCTCATTTGCCTGCTACTAGTTTGAGCAATGTTCCTTATGTTTCCATTAGAATTGCTTTGTTTCGGGTGCTGTTTACCATCTTTTATGACTGCTCAGGTTCATTATAAATGAATTATAGTGCGTACTTGGATCGATAACATTGAGGCATGCAAAGTATTCTATCAGGATATATGAAAATAAAGAACTTCGGGGCTTGAAATTACTAGAAAGAAGTACTTTAAGTACTCCTAATGTGCTTCGGTGTGTTAACATGACAAGATAGTGCGCTATGAAACGAAAGGCGGAAAAGACAGTTGTGGATGAGAATTGTTTGAACTTAACTGATACATAAGCCAACACATTGTTTGAGGAGATGAATTCCTTTTCGAATGAGTAACTAAAGAATTATGGAGACCTTTAGCAGGTAACCTTCACGGCAAGCATGAATTTGAGTGAATCGATGAAGGCATTTTCGAATTTTGCCACAATACTTTTACTACTGCTGGATGAACAGTAATATACAATCAACTTGTTTTCGACATGGAAACCGCTTTACTTTTTTTCAAGACACGTTCTGTAAGGACGACGGCAAAAGGGAAGAAAAACACCGGTGATAAATTCGTGAAAGAATTGTTGGTTCCGTCATTATCTATCTTGAAACAAAACGCCGCTTCCGCTATTTTATAAAATATACTTCATGGTCCTTTTTTCTTTCCCTATTCTCATACGGAAGTCAGTTAGTTGAGTCTGTCTCTGTTTTAATTGAGAAATGAAAAAAACGTTTTGAGAGTCATGGTAAAGATATCGATGCCTATCGCCTTTTTAAATCAACGGTTCAAAAAATAAAATTGGACCACCGTCACATTCTAAGTCTGATTTTCAGGTGATGGGGTATCAAAGTTGACCAACGAATATATGACGTTTACAAAGCCGAAGTCTAGTACTTTGTTCTGTGTCATCCAGGATACCCACTTTCCTTAACTAAAACAAATTAGTTCTACATGATGCGTGGATGTTGACTGCACTGCCGAGCGTTTGAATGACATCGTAGTAGGTCTGTGAAAGTGTCATTTGAAGCATTTTAATGGAATCCGAACATTGACACTTAGTGAAGCGTGTGCAGTAGTAATTGGTGTTGAACACATCAATGTGCAAAATCTTATGGAAACACAAAGTTCAACTTTCATTAGTGTTAATACTTGGTTTAGGAAAGATGTTAGTGTAATACCATACCTCTACAGCGCTGTTTAAAAGTGTAACAATAATTCCAGTGTCAACCTGTTGAAGAAGCAATTCATTGTCTGGTAGTAGGAATTCAGTAGTCTTATCAGAATTGTCAGAATAAATTCTCTAGGTTGTAAACCTTTTTATCATAAACTTGGAAGACGATTGGAACAGTGAAGTATCTCAAAGCGCAAACTAGTTGCAGATCTGCGAGTTTTGGAGGCAGATCTAATAACCTGTTCGCGTAGATTCGCAAAACACTCCAAGTATTGTTTACCAATAAATTTTGGTTGTACGTTTTGAATAGACGTAAATTGCAATATTATTGTACACATGTATTGTATGCAATATGTATAATATATAATGCATACCACACAGTATATCACAAACAGGCATGAAGTATAATACGAATATTCATGAAACCTACATAATTTTCACTGTATACTGGTAAATATAGTATCAACACTATGCTTTCATGAACATATAGTGAGGTTACAGGTGTGATTACACTAGTTTTGCACTGTTTTGTACGTGTCACACACACTCTGATTTCATACACATTGCATTGTGCATGTGAGATATTTCATCATGTATATCATATTATTGTGTTACATACTACTAATACCACTAAATTGCTTGAAAGTTGTTTGATACATACAAGTATACAGTTTACTATATATTTTCAACATTCCCTAATCAACCCGCGTAAACCATCCAATAAAATTGCAATAAAACCCAGTGGGTTCACGTTTTGCCAACATATTTTCGCTTACAGGACATCACAGGTGGTTGTGTGCGGAACTATAAGCTGCATTGTAATTTTCTTCTTGCTCAAATCTGATTCGGTTTTGACACGCAAGCTTTGTGTTTTCTGCAACACGTCAGCTATTCTCACTCGCTCGTGCACGATGACTCATATTCCGAAATTACTGCACGTGTACTGATAAACACGCTCATTGAATATAAGGGAGTCATCTCATTCCAAAAATGGGAATACTACAATCAATGTTTTCGTGATCTTGTCTGGAAGGAACCAATCAGTTGCCAGCAATGTCATGTTAGTAGTATTTCTACTTGATGGGGCAACTACTATGTTGGCATTATAACAGGATATACGTCCTTATATAGCTCTATCCCACCGGCAATGTTTTTTTGGTAACGCAGGAGGTCGAAGTGGGGTAAGATCAAAAACAGTTGAATGACTGATCGATTAGTCCATCAGCGAGAATGTCATTGAGACTACATCTGCATGTGCGATGGCGAAACCAACGAGCCGCCTTCGCCGAGGTGATGAACGACGATGGAACGAGAGATCTAATTATAATTCAATGCAGCCAACACGATGACGAATGTCTCCAAAGAAGGTTGTATTCGGAGTGGAATTTCCAAGTGATCTAATTTGATATCAGCCTCGTTCAACGGTCGTTCATGGTTATATTTCCCAAAGGATTTTCGAGAAACAAATATGGTTTGACTTCATTGGGACTACAAAAAGTACAAAATGTTATAGCACAAAACCGGTTTGTTACAACTTTTAACACAGAATAAAATTTCCTTTTCTTCCAATAAGAAACCAGTGGATTCTTGTAAGAAAATGCAGCAAGTAATTCACAATCCAATTTAAAGTGTGCTTGACACAGTAAATATACTGGGTTTCATTCACTTTGACTGAAAACTGCGCTGAACATCCGCATTCACTTTGATGTTTTGATATTTAGAGTCTCGAACCGAAATCTTCCTGCCGTTAAAGTTGAAATAATCGTGAAACTTTCTCAATTACCTCGGATGAAAATGTTACGTGGAGATAATAGATCAACTAGCGGTTAGTCGACAGGTGAAACATGAGTGGGAAATAGAAATAAGAACCTAGGGTTTGTTACACGAGGACAAAACAACAAGGAAGATGGACGAAGAGTAAAGTACAATTTGTAGGTTCATGATTTTGTACAGAAAGAGAGCAGATCAATGGTTCATACTTTTCTGTCACCATGTACACAGGCAAATAACGGCTGTCGGAAGTTTCAAAGGTGTAGAGTAAATGGTTGTTCGGAAAATAAATAGAATGACACGTAAAAGACATATGCATGACACATCAGCGCGACGGATTGGCGTACCGTTACAAATGAAAACCAAAAACCCACCAACAACTTGTTATTGACAACAAAAGGAGCAAGTGGTTAGACACAAGCATTGACTCATCGAGATCTTGTCTATGAGAGTGCATTGTGAAGGTGACCGAGAGAGTTTTGCACCGGTTGACTACTGCACATCTGACCAGCAAGCATGGAGATGATGGTTCTCACTCCCAGTCAGTCTAGACAGACTGACGGGAAGTCGTCTTGTCTAGGTAGTTGTCTGTCTACACGAAATTCAAGCTTAAATTGCTGCTTTCTGATTAAGAGAGGAAGTAAGCTAGATTGACCAGGTGTACGGTAAGGTTAGGAATTTCCATTGAATGTAAGTTACGCTGGCAGTTACTAAGTTTGTGAGACTTGAGCATCTTTCAAGAAAACCACGCTGTTCTTGATTACGAAGTCAATATGTGAATGCTTGTGACCTGAGGAGATGGTTTGATAAACATTTAATACGCTGACTGTTGCCGAAGTCATATGTATTGGTTATCAGCCTGTCTGTTGATCCGTGTACTCACCAGTGAAAACGAGGACGAATGTAATGAATGATTGAAAAAGCTGATGGAGATTCATTTAGGTGGACGGCCTACCCGACGGACGTTTTTCTAATTATCCTTCCAATTGTGACGATGTGAAAAATTTGTTAAGACACTGTTTCATAGAGCCAGGCGTATTTGCACCCCGGATACTCTGCAGACAGAACAGGAGTTGCTGAGACAAACTCTACTAGCGAATGGATACCCCGACAAATTCATTGAGGCACATAATACGGTGAAGAAGAGCATTGAGCCCATACTGACGGCTCAAAAGAAGGATGTTTTCTTATTCTTGCCGTTCAAAGGTGACCACTTAGCCAATGATATAAAACACAAATTAAGTCTGCACTTCGCTCTACGAACGTATGCGTTGCGCAGGTTCACCAAGTTGACCCACTAAACTCATTCAAAATATTGTTACGTAATCGAAACCCCAAGTTATTAGCTTTTTGCGAAGCGATGCTCATCCGAACTTACCAGCCAACGTTATGTGCACAAAAGTGGTTGAGGCAACCTATCGGGTTGCCATGGTCGTGATTACATAAAAAAAAAATAATGATGTGCTTGTAGATGTGTCCAGCCCCTGTTTGTCCCTATCCTATTTGATGTATATAACTAGCATGTTTTACGTTTGCGACTGATGAGAGTAAATGAAATGTTAACATATCGCAATATATGTCTTCTTTCTGCTCTGATGAAAATTCCGAATGTGATACTTCCGGTTAGCTCAGTGAACATTCTAAATGGAGCTACTGGACCAAAATGCTACCAGTTTCTCTATTTGAATCATCCAGTCTAGCAGCCGTTCTGAATTGGAAATACGTAATTTATACATTTTGTCTCTTATGATTACACTATAAAATCGCCTTGGGTTGACCATCCACCCTAAGGGCAAGATCTCACCGTAGGGTAAACTAACCGCTTGAACTACAGATGTCGTACACGTGTGCCAAGTAGCTGAGTCTCCATTATCCGTATTTACGGTTATTTCTGCATATCTAACACACTCGTCTGATTCAGGACTGACAAAAGTAACTGTTTTAAGACCGCGTGTGAAATGAAACACTTGAAGTTACTTCACTCAGTACCATATATTCTTAGAGTATACACTAGTTCGTTTTCTAAAATAATATCACTAAGTTAGTTTACATAGTTCATTTAGAATTTGATTACTTGCATTTCCGCCCATTTTTTGTTGTCATATCAATATATTTAACAGTCTCATCACTTTCATCTGGTTTAGTAAATTTGAGAACATATCAACTATTCGGAAATTGGAGATTATTTTTTGAGTTCGAGAATAAACGGAGGCTTTTGTGCATGCTTACAGTCGTTGATAATATGATATGATAGACAGTACGTTCTAATATACTCATTATATCGATAATTAGGTATATGAGGTCTTCAATGTATATCGGAAATGGCTAATGAAGTCAAAGTTTATTTATGTATTTTAGGAGTTTCTTAATATCTCTACAGAAAGAAATCCTGTAAATAATTACCACACATCTACTTCTATATAAATTAACAAAATATGCACCAAACGTACTTAGCGAAAAAACGGTGGGATTTTATCGGTTGGTATTCTTTTTCCAAAAAAACGTCCAAGCAACCAGAACGTCCGGTAGGAGACAGAACTGCAACACTGATGAGACGTTTCCACACGCTTGTACATTACTGAGAAACAACCAGCTACGACTTTCTTGGATTAAGATTTTCTTCTTGAGTTAAGTTCATCTGAAGAGATATTCGCTTTTGTTTCCACACACTTCATGACATTTGCACTGGTGCTTACGAGTTTAGTGAGTTTTCTTACGAGTATTTAACGGTATGGCAGGATACATTTGTGTTCCTTATTCTCCAAGAGTTGGGCTTAAATAGGACAATTGTTGGTAGATTGAAGATTTCTTTTTAATGCAGATTATGCGGATATCAATATGTTAAGCTAAATCATTATTTCCCTGTCAGGAAGAAACAATTCAACACAAAATCCTGAACTATTCGGAGATTTGTTGCAAAAAAACGATAATGGAATTAAACTTACCGCCGCCAAATCATAATCGTAGAAAATGAAGGTTACGTCCTCAATAGGCCATCTGGCAAACGCACCGGTCACAAAGTCACGTTCGTCAGCATCAGCAATCAGATGAAATTGTAGCGGATAATACGGTGTTGCGTTCCGTTTGTGGCAAACATAGTTCCGTGGTGCGGTGATGTTCAACGAACACATTGCAGAACTATCGTTGAAGCGTCCTTGATAATACAGAATATTTTTCACAAGCGTTGTAAACCGAACCTTATTCTGCACGCCAGAAAGGATGATGGCAATGTGGATAACCTGGTCTTCTTTGTTTTGCTAAACGAAAAAAAGACGATCAGTCATTATTTTGTGTTTCCCTTCGCAGAGTTATGGACTGCCTGGAAAGCAAAGGATTACATTTGTAAGTTAACGGAGTTAATACTTAGAAAATATGTCAATGAACTGCTGGTGCAACGTCAGTCGAATTACAGTACATCACGAATGTCCATTGTGACTTTGAAAAGTAAGACATATGCCATCATTTACTTTCGATAATCTTTTCCAGGCTGACAAGTATATTGAATATGTCAGCGTATTGCAACCGGTCCGGCGACACGGCAGAGGGAACGATTAGAGCTGCTGGAATGTGTTGACAACCCTACACGTGGTTTGCCGTCCTGTGTGGCTGGACCCCGTTCATAAACTGTTACGACCAACCGGGTGTATAAAAAATGTGATAGTGTTATCTCCCGAAGTTATTTCAGGGGATCGCTGAAAGGACCTACCTGCTGGAATTAGCCAAGCTGAGCGTGTAGGATAACAATTAGGCCAGTACTTTCACCGCACTCAAGAACGAGGTGTTCAGGTTAGCAAGGCCTGTTCGGCAAGTGGGCGGTAAACAGTTACAGGCACATAGAAGGTATGATCAGATAGCCATACACGCCGTCTGTTCGATCCGACTTGATTAGTCCTGGTTCAGCGTTAACAAAATGTTCCAACTAACTGCGTCGATAAAAAAGTGAAAAATGTTCGCTGTAACGATTGTCCAGAAAAATTGTTGAATGGTCGACCGGCAGAACCGAATCTCAACATGCCTAAGAACGACGACACTGGGTAGGTTGGCTAATATTTCCCGCATGGTTACGTCATTGGCAGTGTAAGGTCTTTTATAACCCAACAGTTTTTAAAAACGTTTGCTTGCATCAGACAGCCAAGTAAACGGTTATAGACTAATCAGGTTGAACACCCAGTACATAATTCAAGATGAAATCGATTTAATAGGCAGTTACGCTCTTACACTTGTACCGGTGCGTTATGAAGGAAAAAGCAGGTGACCGATTGCAACCTAATCACTTGTCGCTGCAAGTCAAAACATGCCCACAATTTAACACTCGTGTTCGGAAAGTAACCTCATTGCACACTTTTCTTCAACTATGTCCACGTTATTATGTCTTGAATATCAGTTGCTTTTGCACAGTTGAAAAAGGAGATGAGTATATAATTCATCAACAAGGTAGTAGAGACCTGAGTGGAACAAAATCGAATGAGGGCCAGGTCGCAAGTGGAGCACATTCTTTAGTAGTCCTAGTAACCGTACATCTGAGTTGTTCTCACAGTGAGTGAACGTCTCCTGTTTGATCAAATCGTTTAGAGGTCAAAACATGAGGACTCATTTTCCTGCTCAAGTTCGAAAGTAAATTTAATGCCACAGTGAAGATTGTGAAGACGTATACATGAGCTTAATTTGCCTAAGCCGTTCACGGTGCAAATATATCACCCACATATCTTTTGTACAAATGTGTAGAGCTGACAACGCTTCGTGCTAGCAAGGGTCCAAGTGGGCTACCGACCACTATATATGGGGCAATAAAATTGATCATTGGATAAAAACTGTACGTCACCGATACTCAGGGTAAGCAACGTACATGGGTGGAAAACAAGTGGATCTAATTTCAGACGAACCTCCGTCACACAATCATTAATAATGCTAGCTGATTCAGCCAAGAGAACATTAACTAACAACAGAACACCAAAAAACGTTAGTATTTTGTTATCAACACATTTTGCATACGGTCATTACAAATTCGCATGTGTTCATTATAAGTGGCCCACAAAAATGGACCCTAGTCGGCTTCAAAACTTTTACTATTTCTCCAGATAACAATAAAGAGAACTCGTTGTTAACAGTATAGGTCTTGGTGGAATTTCTAGTTTCTTCATAAACTGGACCATAATCAGTCGGTTTGAATAAAGACAAAATGTTTTGCAATCGAATACGGTACAAGCCAAAGCGCTTGCGATATATCATATGAAACTATCGTTATTTGTTAGCAAGTTAGTCATACAAAACCTATCACCATCTAAACAAAAAGGTTGCACAGATCGAATAACATTACTTCTCTTATATTTTCTTTCTCGCTCTTCGTTTCCTGTAGGATGCGGTCAACACGTTCTCCTTTTCGCCAAGCGGTTAGAACATATAGTTCGCTTGCGTATTTTGTTCTCCCATGGTCGTTTATCGAGTCCAGTCGATAACCTCACTATTGTGATCTCCTAGATAAGTCGGGGTTTAGTTAATTTCAAGTTGAACATTATTCACATTTGATCGCAGACTTGGCATTCAGATAGACTTTCCAACAAGCCTCTTTCGAGTTTCACTCTCATTAGAGCTCGTCAGTAGTGCATACCTTTGCCACAAACGGGGCTAGAACTCTGGGCACGCTTTTAGATCAGTTATATCTACACTTGTTTTGTGTAGAGTTAACTGTTCCTGAACAAGCAGATTTGTCTGTAGTCTTCTATTAACCCAGCAACAAGATGTCATCGTTTGGAGTGGACACCGGATTGATGTGCCTCGCTGGGTGCTCAGCAAGAAACAGCTTTATGGACTGATGAAGCGGCTTCCATCACTGAGGCTTACTCAGAACGAAGTCAATAGAAAGCAAAATGAGATTCGCTTGAAAGCAAAGTCACAGTCCGACAAAAACGGTAAATCAGTACATTTCTGTGTTGTGGTCAAAGAAGTTGACAATAACAAACTGGTCGGTCCAACTGTCGATTTGGGTGGCCATTCGTTTCACGGATTTCCTACACATCGCAATCTGCCCGCGGTGCGTGAACTGAATTTATCCGTCATCCAGGATAGCAAAGCACTTCCATTCTAGGTTACGTTAATTCAACAAGTTCAAATCCACCATGAAACAAGAATATTAACTCGATCAGCACGATCAACTGATTCCAAAACCAATTTAACATTTGTCTGAGACCTTAGATTTAATGGTTGACCAAAACTAACTATTCAGTTCGCTATGAGAACTAGAGATGGCCCTGACAGAAGACTGAAATAGTGTTCCACATAACGCGATCAGAAAAATTTCCGCAAATAGAAAGTTCTGTGGCGACATTTAAAGGTATACAAACAAGCTACATTCTAAAAATGGGTCCAAAGGGTGTCACACATCCTACCGAAAATAGAATATATCAATTCGAGGATGAACTGCTTTTGAAAAACAGTGTAATGTTTTGCATTTTCTTCAGTCTTCATGAAGCGTTAGTAGTGAGAATAAATAACAACTGTTTTCCAACTATCAGTATGAGTAAATTATATTCCTCTCTGAGATCGTTCCGTAAACTATTGTTTGCCTCCATTTCTGTTTAAATTATTATTGTCAAGTATACTTGCTAGTACTATGTAAGCGTTTCTTAAGTATAAATATACATTTATCATCGATTTTACGAATCTGGAGGAATTTTACGTAAATTCCAGTATTTCTTGTTTGCAGCAGTCTCAGACGGACAAAACTATGCTTCATCTGGCAAGAATGCAATCGCGATCCCGGTTTCGATGGATGAGGATTCTCTATGATCGCAGTCTGGTCCACGTTTATCAAGCGGCACCTAGAATGTGTCTCGTATTGGCCATTTTGTCAGGCTTGATATTTATGTTGTTCGTCTATCAGAATCGGTTGGCAATTCTACAGAAAATAAGAATTAATGAGAGTGATACTGGAAAGCTGCAACCTAAAAACAGTAAGTTTATGCTGTTGATTAAATCGTGGGACTTTTCGATCGTAGCCAGTTAAATGTTACGCAACGTTTCTCGCATGTTTCACATGGGACCAGCGTTTTTCGCTGGATAACTTCGAAAGGAAACATTACATAGACCCCACTTTTACGCGTCACTTACGCTGTCTGGCATTTTCACGGTGTAGATTTCTATCCGAAGTTCAGTCATTGTGTTCAAAAGAAAAGTTTATGGTCGCAATGTCATCGGCCAGCTGAAAAGCCAACACAGAATGAAAAATGCGGGTGCAGATTTGTGACCTTGGGCACAAATCAAATTCTACTCATCTAATCCATAACTGAAAAAATAGACTCAACATTCATGGTATGGTGAACAATACCAACCGAGTAGGTAGGCGAACTAATAAGGTGCTAATTTTTTATAAATTAAACGACACACAACTGATCGAAGCTGTCGCATTCTTGTAGACTGTTCAGCCAGCAACCTTCGAAAGGGAACGTTATAATTGAGTTTTTTTCTTGTCATGGCTCACCAATTATGCTTATGTCTCTCATGGTCGGGATCAGAATTTCGACCATGTTTTCATAAGGCAACCGAGTTAACCACTGCACAACTGACCTCGCATTCGGCACGACCAGATTGTCATGTATGAACGTTCAACTACTGCAGTGTGAACGAGCGACCCTACTATACTACTCACGCTACTACTCAGTAGTCGGGCAGAAATGCATATTTGGATATTGAAATAACGGCAGAAAAATACAGGAAACATCGGAGTGCACTTAGACATGAAATGGTTTGCTTTCCATACTTGAACTAGGAATTGACAACCGTGACGTTCTTTGATCATCGTTCTATGCAAACGAGTGTGTTTGTTTGTTGTGGTCATTGCATATGCTGATTTTCCGAGTATACAACTCTTGCGCCATCCGAGTTCTTGGTTCACAACACTTCGATGTGATCAATTCATTTTGATGAGCAGACTGAATGTTCGCGGCACAAATGGCCTTAGAATCATATCAAAATGGTTTCGAATTTAGTGTTTATTCTTAAAAGTAAACTTATCTCCAACGTTGTTGTTTTGACGATTTAAAAATGCCACCAGTCCTGCTTTCCGAAAATTGTGTCTCTCAGATTATCCGTCAGATCCGAACTGATTTAGTAATAGGTTAGATGTAATCTTCTAATATATACAATCGTTCAAGTGTACCCAAGTTAATAAAGGTTTTGTGCATCCGACTACGGAATTTCTATGAAGAACACATACCCACGTTAATAAAAATGTTCACATAAAATCTTATACAGTGATCTAGAAAATCGTCATCAGTTAGTTTCTAAAAAAATCAGTGCATCTGATGCAATGTGTGAAGTACAACGAACAGTGAACTGTGACACGACTTTGTTTGAAGTTGCCCTTAATGCCCTTCACATGATTCCCGATCGACACACATAAGTGAATGTATCTGTACCCATTCGTTGCATGAGTCGGATTGCGTGGACTTACTGGGATTCTATTCTTATCAGCTAAACATAATTCCAAATCTCCGTGCATCCTCGTATCAGAAAGGTTGAAGTCGTCGGAGAATACCATGTAAAACTATATGGTCCACATGCTTGACAGAATGATATCTTGAGACGGTTTCTTGTACATAGTAGTAATGAACAGTATTGTCAATCGTTACAAATCTTGCTGGGTGTGATCAAATTTAATCACATGAAGGGCAGTATGGAACAGGTTAGTCAACAACTAACTGCGTTTAAAAGAACAAAGTTTATTCACACTTGCTTTATTCGATGGTCACGAATCCTTAGGCCCTGACTCCACAATTTAATGAATGATGAAAATCCGTATAGAAAACCGCTCAATAAGTGATTCAGTTCATCGTACAATCGTAAAATGCTTGGCTGAGTCTGAGGCCCTGGTCTTCAGCAGCTTATATGACAAGTAGCTTAATTGAGAAGGTCGGGTTCGCGGAGACCATGAGAGGCAAGAAGTTCAACAGCAAGTACACAGTTTCAGTAAAGACAAGTTTGCCATATGAAAACCTACTTCCGGTTTAAACATCTGCCTACAACCAATGGCGGTCCTTTGTATACCAAAAGTAATTACGAAGAGGTTAGTTTCGCATTACGCTCCATGTTCGATTAAATTTCAGCTGTGAATTTTAACAGAAGATATATGGAATACGTGGGATCCCTACTCATTTTGGCCGACGATCAGTCTATCGTGGCCCTCTACCGATTGGTAACAAGTAGCTTGATTCATAGAACTATATTTAACGCAATGCAAATCTGAGCTCATACTGATAAACTGTGCATTAATGCGATATGTATTGACTTTATTATGTAAGCTTGTAGACAGACCTTTTTTATCTCATCTTTTTGATGAACTCAGGATATATTCTTGACTAATAAAAAGCAACTGATGGTTTGGACGTATCAATGGGGATGGCATGAATAACAGACTAGATGGCCAGTTATAATCGTCAAATCTACAAAAGCCAATACACGTTATCGTTGAGCTACATACTTCCAACTAGATTGTCACCAACTTATTTGGAAAGTGACACTTCGAAAAATAGGGCAAAACTTTCAGACAAATGAATGACCAAATGAAAGAAATGTGCCCTGTAGAAACACTAAATTAGGTTCTACAGTAGAAGAAGTTTGCTATGCCAAGCGAGTAAAATGGGCATCCGCAACAGTCTTGTTTTAGGACTTAAAAGAACGACCGCAACTTAGGAAGCATAGTCCTGAACCTCGACAGTTTTCTTTCAGTGATGTTAAATCTACATGATTTATACAGGCGAAAACATCCACAGTGGGTAGTAACCCACTATACACGAAAATTAAGACTTATCCTTGGGTTCTAGGTAAAAAAAACCATGAGATCCAGTTTCATTTTCGCATACACTTTCAGAATGTTTGATGTACAAGCAGCTTGTTGGGCTTTTTAAAAATGCCCGTAATAACCGCGCTTTGCCAGTATCCAGGAGAGTTACAACTGACAAAATGGTCGATTTGTGTTCGTCAATGTAATGTAACTGCTATGAGACAATTGTGGATTGCAACTTACAGATCATAACTGCATCAACAATTTGGCGAAGATGTCATATGGTGCTCTGTAGTCGAAACGGGCTCATCAAAAATCATGGTGAAAATTACTGAAAAAAAGGTTGATTTCAAATTGAGCATAACTCGCATTCGATTGCGGTCTTCGCATGCAGATGAACCTTCCACCCAGCATCTTGCGAAGAGAAGCGTTGAACTCAAGTTTCGCCCTTGTTATAGCTCGTTGGTGGTGCAAATTCTTGCTACGGCCTGGACTAGAACTCCGACCACGTATTCCTGAGGTGACTGTGTTAACCGCTGCACCACCGACTCTAAGTAAGGCACGACCGAACAGTCGTATCTAAAAGCATGGCAGCATCCGCCTGTAAGTGGTGATTGGGTTGTCCAATCGTCTCGATAGGAGATACAGTAGCTGCCTAGTTCTTCTTTCCGAAAGAGGCCGATCAGAAAGTCGATCCGGATGCGAAGCCTGAGGTACCGTGTGG